>JAMQGT020003120.1:0-66392 GCA_024447675.2 Pterophyllum scalare | reverse complement strand
GTTATGTTAGTATTTACTTGGTTCCATTACGTATTGCTTGATTTTATTAAAAGACAAGTGTGTCTTATTTCCAATCCAGTTTCTGGAAAGTTTCAGGATATCTCTGTTTTTCTACCAAAGAATAAAAGTGTAAATAAAGCTTCTCAGAAAAGAAAGCAGCTGGTGTTAATTCTGGATATGCAATCCAAATAAAAATAAAGAGAAATCTGCCTGAAGCCAAGTTAAGGTATCACAGCCTGAAGACCTGCCCCAAAATGAAAATAAAGTTGCACAGAGAGAAACTTGAATTTTTTCAAAGAGAAGGGTGTTTTGGATGTTTATCTGTTCAATATAAGCAAAGATTGTGAGTCATGTAACTTGAAACATTGCATATCCACTCAAAAGAAAAGGAACAGTCATGCAGTTTCTTCTGCAACATGTGGGCGTGTAGGGACCGGAGTGCAAGGCTGCATTTTGTACAGGAACTGCTGATGAAGCAATACAACCATGACAGAAGTCAACAGAGGAAAAGCATGAAATGGCCAGACAAAGTCTTGAATTCAATTCAAAGCATCAATGGACATTATTGATCACCTTTCAGAGACAATAATGTTACCATGCCCACTAACCATCATCTTGCTGAGCAAAGGGCCCTCACCTAAAAGTGAAAATGTTAAAGAGGACTAAACCTATTTGTTTGTTTTCTGCGGAGGCCAAATGATGAGATGACATCTTACTGAGTGCAGAATGACTGTCCACTTATCTGGTACAATCTCATCACCCAGCTGTGAAAGCTTTGCCCTATAAAGGACTGCTGAGGATAAGAGAACAGAGTTGGCAGCACATGGGATTGATACCATCAGGCACAACCATGATGAGGATGATTAGTTAAAGTCCATGCCATCAGAGGCAGAGTCCACTGCCTTGGAGAAAGACCTGAGTTGTATGCCAGTTAGGTGGGTTTCAGCTGGAGAAGTGGATTAGCAACAGCATGGATAACATGGATAAAAGAGCCAAGGAAGTGACCAAGCTGGCTTTTGGCAGATACACTCTCCCTGTTGAGGGAACCCTGGGACAGCTTCAGGATTAAGATGGCAGTCAAGAGATCATTCACAGGATGAGGTTTCTTGTCTGTCATCTGTCTATGATCCCATCGGATCCTTAGCACCCTTTGCTTTACCAACCAGGTTGATGAGGCAAACATTGTGTGGGATTAATTACAGTTGGGATGATGACATCCCCCAAGTCTACTAGCTGCAGTGAGCTAGGTGACTAGGAGACTTAAAGAAGCTCAGCACATTCAGCGTGGCAAGATGTATTAAACCCAAAGACTTTGGACAGCTCATAAGTGAACATGGTTATGGCACAGTTTCATACCTGAGGCTACAAAATGACAATGGAAAGATCCAACTATCCTTCATCTTAGGGAAGGCATAAGTTGCCCCATTAAGGAGAGTGACAATCTCAGCATGGAACTTCCAGCTGCTGTGCTGGCAGTATGAGCTGACAGGAAGCTGAAATCAGAACTTCAACTTAAGCTGGAAAGTTCAGCCTTTTGGACAGACAGCACAACAGTACTAAAGGTAACATCCAGAATGAGACAAAGCACTTTTGTGGCTAACAGGATGTCTGCCATTTCACAATGGAGGCATATTGATATGATGTAGAACTCTGCTGATGAGGCATCTCGTTGTGTGAAAGCTGAGTATCTTCTCTAGTGCAGCAGATGGATTCATAGCCCAGATTTTTGTTTCAAGAATGAAAATGAATGGCCCGTTAATGTTGCAGATTCTGTATCTATCAGCTGTGATGATGTGTGTGATTAAAAAGGAGATGAAAAGTTTTAAGGCCACACTGGGCGGTCAGTGTTTATCCTTTGATCCTGAAAATACAGAGAGTGCCATTATTAAGTATTGCCAGTTTGAAAGGTTTGGTGATGAAATATCTGCCTTGAAATGAGGAACAGGAGTAAAGAAAGGCAGTCATCTTTTCAAGCTTGATCCAGTAATGGAAAATGGTTTTTTGAGAGTTGAAGGGAGGCTCAATAAAGTCGCCATGCCTGATGATATGAAACGCCCAGTGATTCTTCATTAAACCCAGCATGTCTCCACTCGGATTTTACATCACATTCATGCGCAATCCGGACACTGGGGAAGAAACCACTTGCTGTCTCAACTTCACTGGCACTATTAGATTATTAGTGCAAATGCTGCTGCAGAAATGCAGAAAAATCATCTCTTCTGTGTTATAAGGAAGAAGGGAAAGCTTGGTGAATAAAAGATGGCAGATTTGCCCAATTGAAAGACTTCAACCAGACCTCCCACCATTTACAAATGTGGGGGTTGATCTTTTGACCCGTTAAGCTTTGTTAATGCTATGAAGTTATTTTCACTTGCATGTCCAGAAGGGCACTGCATTTGGGAAAGGCACATTTGCTAGATACCAGTTCTTGTATCTTTGCACTGCACAGATTTATTACTAGAATATCTGGCCAGATAATGGAACAAACTTGGTGGGAGCAGAACGGGACGTAAGAGAAGCCTTGAACCACAAAAAGGTTCAAAATACACTATTTCAATTTGGAGTGAACGTTTTAATGCTCCTGCTGCATCGCGCCATGGTGGTACATGGAAAAGGAACATCTGGATGGTGAAGAAGGTGCTGAGGTCTATACTTCATTAGCAAAGAGTGGGTGATGAAGGATTACAAACTCTTCTCTGTGAGATCAAAGTCATATTGAATAATTGTCCTGTTACCAAAATCTCAGATGATCCTAATGATCTTGAACCCTCAACACCAAATCACATCCTCTTGTTCAAAGGCAAGCCAGGTTTACCACCTGGACCTGAGATTTGTGCATCAAATGATGCTGGAGGCAAATTCAGTTCCTTGCGGATCTTTTCTGGCATCAATGGATTAAAGAATTTGTTGCAGGAACAACGATGGTGGACAAAGGACAAGAGAAGCTTTGCTGCAGGAGATGCTGTCATTGAGGCCGACTCCACTGCCCCTCGTGGATCCCGGTTGCTGGGGAAGCTACTGCAGACCCTCCCTGAAAGTGCTGGTGCAGTCTCTTGAAGTTCAGACCAAATGTAACATACTGGAGCGGCCGGTCACAATGATCCATCTTCTGTTGGAAGCTGTTTGAACAAAGACTGATGTGAAGAAAAAAATACATATTACAGAACAGGAACTGGCTCCAGTGTTTGTGTAATATTGTTACGTTATTTTACAGTAACAATAAAGGACCGGTATGTTGTTGGCCTCACGTATGATGTGCATTATATTGTCTGGTAAAGTGTAGATGTTCACGCAGTAGTGTCACTTGGGTACCAGGGGTATGGGTTTTAGATTGGGTATTTTTTTCTATTTAAGAAAGGCACTAAGAGCACAGGTGTAGGGCCTCAGGCAGCCTTCAGCTCAAGAGTTTAAGACTATTAATGTGGCTGTGAAATGAAACATAATGATCAAACACTTTCTAAGCTGCAAATCCACTTTAATTTACAAGAACAAGAATTACTGCCATTGAACAATCGTACAGCAAAGTATATAAAACATATAAACAGTTTGTCTTCAGTGCTGTCAGAAATGTTCAGGCATCAGACATTTTTAGCGGACATAAGTATAACCTGTCTGCTGGAGCTCGCTCACCACTAAGTTGAATAAGGTCTATGATTTATTCAGTGGCCTCCCCCACTGAGCTGCTGCAGTGTTATGACTCGTGCATGTACCTGAGGACATTTATCTAGCATTAAACAGAGCGCATGTCTCCCCCCTGGTGTCTTTAACAACACTGGGTGTGTGCGCTTTACTTCAAAAAGCAAACTGCAGAGGGCCAGTTCATAGTGTCAACATCTTAAATCATTAAAACAGCTCAAAGACAAAAAAGCTAAGGGGGGATCTTTGTTGAGCTCACAGAAATAATTCATCAATTGACTGGGTTTGGTGTGAATAACTCGTGTGAAATGTATTTAATTTTCTTTAAATTCATGAGAATCCCACACAAGGTTGTAGGTACCAAAATCGTGTCAGTAAACATTTAAAGACATCTGGAGTGTTTGTTGGCAGGTGAGGACAGGCTTAGCAGCCAGTGGTGTCTGAGCCCTATTGAGTTCAATCTCTCCACAAGCACAAGAGACACAGAGCAACACTGAAGCTTTTCTTTCATTGTTGAAAATTACTTTAGTCTAATTCTCTGTTTATTGGCACCCAAAAAAGTGACTGCTCAGCTGACAGTCTTCTGCACATCCCTACTGGGAAACCTGAGACTTTGCACATACCCATGTGGAAAGGTGGGTGTGTGTGGGGGGGGGAGTCCCAGAACAGAGCCACCAAAATCTAAATGAAAGAAACACCAGTCTCCTTCTGCCTCCCACCCTTTCAATCATTATGATTTCATTAGATCATGCCACAGATGCCTCATATTTTTTAGACATCAGTAACCTGCATGGAAAAGATATTTGTACACTAAAACTGAAAATTGTGTTTATGTCTAAAATTAGTAGAAAAATCAAAAGTAAAATGTTACTTTGCACATGATTAGTACATACAAAGTAACATTTCCTGTTAAAGTCAGTCGCCTAATCTTTTATGTCTGTATGGGTGATCCAGAGCTTACACAAACCAATCACTGAGGCAGTTCAGTCATGCAAAATGTATTCATTGTTTTAACACTTTCATACCTTTGGACTATTGTAATAATCTCTACTCAAGCACGTCCCATTTTTACCACACCACACTGACTGCACGCATTAGATATCAAATTCATTTAATTACATTTGCACGGCCTCACTCCTACAGGCGTCACACACAGTATGTACTGAGCCGCTGCCGCGTCTCTCAGCTCATCTCTTTACTAAAGGCTAGATTTCTGTTCCAGTGCCTCAAGCTTTAAAATCTGTGTCCTGAACAGGGAGTTTACTAAACAGCTCCACACCTCTGAGTGTGAACCTGCAGTCAAAGTGACGCGGCAGGGGATCGAGTCCTGTACCATCCTTCCCTTGGCTATGTACCTTCTCCAAAACATTACAGTGCATATACAGACAGAAAATATAAATACACATGAAAATTAAAACCTAATGTAATGACAAACACATCCCTCAGTAAAGGACATAAATATATATTATTCATGCGTGCTGACTGTGAGCTGTTCTGAGCCACAAACAAAGTTTAATGTTGTTGTTGTTTCAGTGTGTTTGCACAGTGAAGCACACGGTGCAGCGGTGTGCAATGACCTGATGCTGCGAAAACAATAAACTGTGTTAAACATGAACGTTAATGTATGCACTGGCCTGTAGCTTTGAGACAGAACCTCTGATCTTACGTGCTTCAGCTGTTTACTATATGCATGAAGCTTTTCTTCCTTTGACAGATGAAGAAAAGCCAAAAATATTTTCACAGGAAAAACGGAGGGAAAAGTGATGTTTTATTTCTTGAGCCTAATGGCAATTCTTTCTCTTTAACCAATGACAAGATGCTCAGTCTTTGCCATTTTCACTTCTCACTACACGATATTGTGCAATATCTCAATATATCAGAGCCCCGTGAAGCGTCACAGAGAGCCTGTGTAAGGACTGTTTCTCACTCAGTGGAGCATGGGTATGTTCTGAGTGAGTCAGAGAATCAGCAAAAAAGTGCAACAATGAGTTGATGTGAACTGATCCTCTAAACACACAAAGTTTGGTCAGCCGGGTCCATCTTCAGAGAGATACAGTATAGGTTTAAAAGAAGGTAAAAGCTTTGACATTTCAAATGAACAGAACAGTCCGTGCATGTATGAAAGTGACTTACTGAGTATGTTGGCTGTGTTCTCTGTCGTGATCTCTATCTCTGGCTCTGTGAAATATTCTGATGCCACACATCTGCCCTTCTCTGGTCCTGGGGGAGAACATAAATGACAAAGAAAGAAGGAAGAGAGAAAAGCAAAGGCATGAGAGGGTGGCGTGCTTGGACTTCTTTGGGTCGCAGACAATCATGGAATTATGTGCATGCAGAGATAAAAGCAGGGTAAACAAAGTAAAACAGAAAGGGCAGACAGCCAGACTGAGACAGAGCGACAGCGGAGACAACGGGATTTAGAAAGGACAAATGAAATGAGAGGTGAAAGAAAAGCGAGAGATGGTTAAAGAAAACAGAAACGGGGAGGCAGAAAATGAGAGGGAGAGAAAAAGTGAATTAGAGGCAAAGACAGATGGAGGTCAGGAGGTTCAGGAGAAAACAAGGTCTGAGCAGAGAGAGGGAAGAGCTGAATGCAGACACAATGATTAACCTCAAACTGCAGCCACAGACGCAGAGAGGACACACACACACACGCACGCACACACACAAAACTGGAATGTGTGTGTATATATATATATATATATATATACATATATATATATATATATATATATATATATATATATATATATATATATATATATATATATATATATATATATATATATATATATATATATATGTATGTATGATCTCAGAAATATCCCAGAAAATGATGCACAACTCTGCAGACAAATGTGATAGCTGTGCTCCCTCTCTCACCCACACACTCTTCCACATGCCGCGGGCGTTTTCCCTCCTCTGACCTTTTGTACCAGGCGTCAGACAACAGGGAAACACAAACATGGCCACCTCCCCAGAGCAACACCATCATGACCCGAAACACAGAGACAGCTTCTGCAATAAGGACAGCTATTTGTGTCTGCCGTGTCCTCCCTGCTGCTGCTGCTGCTGCTGTGTGTGTGTGTGTGTAGAAAACACCTTTTTTTTCCTTTCATCTCGAAAACAAAGAAAAATCCACCCGCAGGCGATGTCCTCACTCATTCTTAATGTGCGGTTTATATAATTTTAAAAGTTCTGTCCTTAGCTACAAATCATCCAACATCTGATCTCATGTTTGGATTCTTAGTTAAGACAGGCGATGGTGATGTAATGCCCATAAGCTTCAAATGTGCAGTGAGGGCGCTGTCACACTGGCTGCTCAGTTTGAGGATCAAAGCATCAAAACACTCAAAATCTCTCAATGCTTCTGTTCCAGATGCCTGTTCCGCCCTTTTTTAAGAACCAGCCCACATTTGAACAGGTTTCAGACCTGAACATTCAGATCCTGGTGGACAAAGCTAAGAATCAGCACTGAGGCCCCTCCCAAAGCCACTGATGTCAGCTGCTCCAACTTTGGACCCACCAACTCTGTGGTGCTAAAAGCTGGCATCAGGACAGGCAGTGGTTAAGAGGAGGATCTCAGTGTCTATCTGACACATACAGTAAGTCACTGCAGTATGGCAGCATGGGGACTTTCTTGTGCACCTTTTCTGCATATATGGTAAAAATGTCTGACATGTAACACAGCACAGCTCCGCAGCATCAGATAATGATTCTTTCATCCCTGTGGAGTCAACACACATGTAGACAATTATTCTTCTGGCATCTGTTTCTGCTGCTCCAGACTGGGTGCTACACCCCTCTCTGTGGGAGAGGGGTGTAGGTCTCCTAACTGCGTTTTTGTGCAGCAGTCAGGACACATTTCGTTCTTGCACATGAAGATTGTTCTACTGTTATCATTAACAGCTGACATGCATTTTTCAGCCTTGACCCAACAAAAATGACAAAGCAAAATTTATTTGAATCAACAGTAGATGCATCATGGACAGAAAGTCAATGTATTGTGCAACACACAATATTTTCATTTGATCTGTTCCCTTTAAGTCCATAACCATCTTTGGATTGAAGTGGAGCAGATGGATGCTCAGCATTCGTATGAGGACTGAATTACTGTTAAACCTCAGAGTGGATTCAGAGAGTAAGCTCAATGATCTCAGTCTCTCTGATGAGGTGAACTTTAACTGCAGCAGCTGCTAGTCTCAGACTGAAGGCGCCATAATTTCTTCACAGGTTTGTGTACAAGAATATTAATCTTGACTGAACAGGAACTTTGTCTTTGGGGTGTTGTTACAGCCCCAGCAGGGCCTGCTGATTTTTTTACCTAATGGGTGTGGCTTGCACTCTCCCACCTTAGGTGGCTCAACTCAGCAATTAAGCTGGTGTACTTGAGGCCAGAGCGAGGAGCGCTCAGGTACCAAAGAGAGCCGCTGTGATGCAGCTCGTGCGTGCTCACTCATGCTCCGTGGAGAGGAGGGTGTTTTTGGTAAATGGACTAGTTCTTATACAGTGCTTTTCTACTCTAATTCAGCCCTCATACAACACATTTGCAATCACATATGAATCTAAGCTAAGTGCTTTTACTGTCTAACATTCATACTCCAGCAGAGCAACTTGGGGTTCAGTATCTTGCCCAAGGATACTTTGGCATGCAGCCCGGAGCAGCCGGGATAAAAAAGTGATTCTAATCTTGGATGTGGTACTGACCTGCCACGAAGCAGACCCTCCACAGGCCGGAGTGCAGCGCCATCTTGACCTCAGTGGTCTGGTTCTGCTGCAGCACGATTCCCTCCTCCATCAGCAGCCAGTAGTCTGTCGACACAGCGACACCCACCAGCAGCAGACCGCAGGCCCCGAAGACCGACGAGAGCAACGTCAGAGCCCTCGTACTGAATGAACTCATCTGAGGAGAAAGGAGACATAATCACAGTGATCAGTGCTGCTTGTGATAAATACAGCAGGGATCAGCGTGCAGTGAGATAAGGAGGAGGAGAAAACTGTGAATTAATTTGCTGGATTAAATGAATTCATCAAAGAGGGAAGAAAAATGAGGAATAGAGCAGATTAGAGTTTATTTATCTAAGGATTTGTGTGGCGTCAGATTGAAATAAATGTAGAAGAGAAGCGATGACAGGAGGACAGACAAAGTGATTAATTTCATTGATTTTTACATGCTAAAATATGCACATGCAGTGCAGGAGTGCAGGGAGACGTGCATACACGAGTGGGCCGTGACTAATCTTTCTTGACTTTCATTGACTGCAGCTGTTAAATATGTATGCACGCATGAACAACTTTGGAACAAATGAACCGTTTTCTTGATAATTTTAAGGTTGTCAGCACAGACTGGTTACCATAGATACCAACAAGAAACTTTACACCAAGCGGCAATTCAACAAATATATTCAGCTTTATGAAGCTGTGTGCTTAAATATACAAATGTACCATTCTCTATTGAAATATGTGATAATCTGCATGATTATCATGAATAATAAATGTGTTTTAAAATTCATTGTGCTGATATATTAAAGTCAGATATTTTTACACAGGAGATTTTAAAATGTCTTTTTTTAATCCAACAGAGCGAATGCTGTTAAAATAAATAAATAACAACACCAGTCCTGACGTTTCAAGACATTTCACATGATTTTACAGAAGAATATGGAGGTAATTCAAAATCCTGACCATTAAAAGAAAGCTCTCTTTCGGTTGCTCTGAAGAAGAGCATGATGTAACAAATGATGCTCTGAAAGCTTCTGACGTCAGAAAATAAAGGCTAAAGCAAAAACTGGCAGAATGACACAAAGGAAATGAGGAAAAGTTTCCTGAGCTGATAACAAATCATCTCCTGCAAGGGAGAGATTACAAAAATCATCTGGAGAGTGACTGAAGGAGGACATTGATGTCAACAGCATTTATTAAATTAGGCCCTGTGTATGAATCAAATATGTATTAACTCAGCAATCTGTCAGATTATGTTAAAGTTAATATGCTGAATATGAACTCAGGATGGAAAGATGCAAAAAAGACACTAAAACTCTAAAACTGCACATGTTGTGATGCTTTGGTAAACGATGCTAAATTAATCAAACAATTTTCTGTAAAAGGGAACAATTCTGAATGAACTGTGGAGGGTAATGACTTTTTGGATTCCTTTGAAGAATAAGAAGAAGAATTCTGGCAGCGATCGCTCTGATGGCTCGTCCTGATTAACACCTGTCAGGTCTGTGAGGAACATGCAGTGCAGGCTGGCAGCCACTAGGTGGCAGAAACGCCGCCTCAGCCGCTTCAACTGTTGACAGGCTGAGAAACATCCTCCTCTCATGTACACACACACACACACACACACACACACACACACACACAAAATGGAGGTCACAGACAGTATGCTGTGGACTGGGGCAGCGGGTGTGAAGCCCCCCCCCCAAAAAAAATCTGAAACCTTCTCTGACGTCTGTCTTTACGTCAGTTACTTTTACATGATCATAAATTAGAGACATAACCCACTTGTCTCTGCTGAAAACATGCATAAATTTATACTAATTGGCAGGTCACCTGCCGTTCAGCTCACCTGCAGCATGCTCAGTCCAAACCGTTCATTAAAGCTCAGAGGGAATCATGTTAATGCACTTCAGGAATTGCATTGGACAAAATGGTTGCAGCGCTGTGGTAGAAGATACACATGCATGCACAGCTGAGCTGTGGCAACACACAAACTACTGAATTATGATGAGATCGATATTAATGTGAATGTGAAGGAATCACACACTATGATTGTTTTCTCCTTTTCTTTGTGTTATGGAAATCTTGGAGGACCAGTTTTTCCCCATGTAGAGCAAATCTTTCACGAGATGCAATCTTCCAGGAGATGAAATAATCTTTCATTTATTATGGAAATACTTGATACCAAGGAGGAGAGAGATTAGCACACCTGTTACAGCATGTATGATCATCTGCGTTTGATATTTATCTTTCCATATTTTCAGTTCACTCCCTTTGAGCAGTGAGGCTCTGCACTTCCTCACAGTAACACCAGGCAGGTATCTAATCTGAGCCTCTCACATGCCCGGAACACCTCACTCAAGGGGCGCCCAGGAGGCATCCTAGTCAGATGCCTGAACCACCTCAACTGGCTTTGTTCAATGTGGAGGAGCAGCAGCTCTACTCTGAGCCCCTCCCGAGTGGCTGAGCTCCTCATCCTATCTCTAAGGGAGAGACCAGCCACCCTTCGGAGGAAGCTCATTTCTGCCTTTGTATGGTGGTCTCCATCTCACAGTGGAACGGTTCACAGCCGAGTGTGAAGCAGCTGGCATGAGAATCAGCACCTCTAAGTCTGAGGCCATGGTCCTCAGCTGGAAAAGGGTGGAGTGCCCTCTCCAGCTCAGGGACGAGTTCCTGCCCCCAGGTGGAGGAGTTTAAGAATCAAAAGAATGAGATCATGAATACAAGCGGCAGAAATGAGCTATGCAAATCAAAAAAGACATTAAACAATGAGAAACTGAGGATCCTCCTGGAAATAAAATGCTCCTGTATTCTGTCATCTATGTTTTAGCACCTCTGTTGATTCTTTCCATGTGATCTATACACACATTTTACAGCTGCTCTCTGAAGGCTGTTTCGAAATAACACAAGACATCTACAGAAGTGCTTCTTTTACACTAAAAACTCCACAGAGTTGTTTTCTTTAACTTTTGTAACTTCAGTTGCAGTTTTGGACTTTTCACTATTCATGTTCAGACTCATTTACAGAGGACCAGGTGGGGACTCCTTACAGGAGAGGAGACAACACTGTTATGTGTGCTGCAGTACTCGAAGATGCCACTGGAACCATTTTCAGTTCTAAACTTTCCCCACCTAAATATCTCAGAGCACGTTGTAATTTTAATGCAAATTATTTACATTTAAATATCAGGTAATTTTATCCAAAGTACATTTAACTGCATTATTATTATTGCAAGCAACGAATCTTCAAAGCTGTCAGAAAATGAACTGTAGCTAAAATGAAATAGTCCTGATAAACATTTAAAATTCCCAGTCTAACCCCGACTTTATTGCTTCAACATGGAATAATTGCCTTTATTGCTCTGAAGCAGCACAAAAAACAGAAACATTTTGACTGGAATCTCCGTTAGTGTCAGAGCAACCTTTTCAAGTACTTAGGTTCTTAAAAAAATTAAAAGTTAAAAATAATTAAAAGTTAATTTTAGATTTTACCGTCGCACAGAGAACACAAGTCAACGTGCTGAGCTGAACTCGGGAGGAACTCCAGCAGCTCCAGCGCTGCAGGTCCATGAAAAATACTCCAGTGTTCTAAAAGAAGTTGTCTCCAGTTCAACAAAAAAATTACATTTCATATAAAAAGCAGACACATTTTTACATTGTCCTGTTTGAAGAGGATATTTATGGCTACACTGAATGTTTTCATGCATTACTATTAATAAATAACACTGAAAATAGGGTGTTAAAGGAGCTATGCTGACTTTTATGATGTTGTTTATGAGGGGAGGCTGAAAAGAGAGAAGCTGATAAGAGACCAGCCAAGAACAAAATTAAGTCAGGAGACAAGATCAGAACCAAAGAGATAGGAAGCAAGAGGGAGAGTGAGGCGTGACATCATCACTCAAGTATGACGGTGCAGAGCACATTCAGCAGTGTCAGAGAAGAGCCACTCACTCAAGCATGACTCAGCCATTACAAATATTTGATATGGTCAAACATTCATCATCAGAAGCCCCCTGCAAAGATGATGTCAGGCATGCATGTATATCATGGTGAACGTGCGAGTGTGCACGTGCAAACAAACAGGAAACGTGAAGAAGAGCATTTGAACAGAAGTAAAGTTTCAGTCTCTACCTTTATTAAAAGCTAGTTTAGCTTTCTGGTAAGAACTCGGCCAAGGACCAAACAAAAGACTCAAATGCCTAAACTTGTGAACAGAATATGAATTTTTAAAGCTTGTATGAGTGGTAGACAGTATAACCTGTACTCAATACTCAGCACACGTTTCCAGAATATACAAAATCTGCAGCCACACATACACTCACAGAGTTTTGCACCTCATTGCCAAAAGTAACACTCACCATCCAATCCAGGTGTTCCAGTCACTTCCACGGCCACAGGTGTATAAACCAAGCACCTAGGCATGCAGACTGCTTCTACCAACATCAGTGAAAGAATGGGTCGCTCTCAGGAGCTCAGTGAATTCCACTGTGGTACCGTGATAGGATGATACCTGTGCAACAAGTCCAGTCACTACTAAATATTCCACAGTCAGCTGTTAGTGGGGCCCCGCAGCAGCTACCACCAAGCCCTGCAACAGGCTCTGCTACCAGGCTCCAGCCACCACGCTGTGCTAAAAACGCCTCCAATCATTAGCCTCTAGGGCTCTGCAAACAGGCTTTAACCATCAGAATCTAGTATTTGCTACCTGGATCCAGCCATCGGCCTTCAGGCTCCGCCACCAGGCTCAACTGGTAAGCCTCTAGGCATAGCCATTAAGACAAGCTAGCAGGCTTCACTGTTAGCCATCAGGCCAAACAGTCAACCACCAGACCTGCAGTCAGGCTCGGATCAGGGATTATCATTATTCACAATGCCACCAAAGAGAAATGTTGTTAATGAGGTCGAACTGGAAGATATAAAGAAGTCACTTAACTTCTTGTCGGAAGAAGTGACAAACATCTCAAAGCAACAAAAAATGATTTTGGACTTAATGGGAGAGATAAAAGGATTACTGTTTTGGAAAGTCGAGTTTGTGATTTGGAACAATATCTCAGATAAAATGATGTGATAATTAGCGAATTGGAAACTACTCATCGATCTTTTGCAAATGTTACTGCCGAAGATAATCGGGAACCTCTGGAACGTGAAGTACTGTCCTTAGAACAACAGGTTATGGCCTTTTTTGAAAGCAAGGGTATTCATTTAGAAAGCAAGGGGATTGAGGCTTGTCACTTTCTCCCAAGAAAAACCAAAAATGAAAAAACCTGCAATTATTATTCACTTTATTAACAGAAAACAAAAGAAACAACTACTCACACAGGGCCGAAAGTTGAAAGGAACCAATGTTTATGTAAATGAACATCTAATAAAGAAAAACGCTATTGAGAGAGCAGAAAAAAATACATTCAACATGGACATCTGACTGCAAGGTAGATATAAAACTCAGTGGAACTCCAGAGCAGGCCAAAGTCTTGGTCATCCGAGAGACGAATGAACTGGAGAAGTATTTTTTATTTTTGGATCACACGTTATGTTGGAAACCCCATATCAAACACATGTGTAATAAAATGGCAAAAATTATTGGGATATTAGGAAAAACTAGGCATATCTTGAATAATAAAACTTTGCACACTCCTTACTGTACAATGTTAGTGCCATATTTGGAGTATTGTGTTGAAGTTTGGGGTAACACGTATAAAAGTTCTCTACAAAAAATATGTATAATGCAAAAAAGAGCACTAAGAATGATATATAATGTTTGATATCAGGAACATACAAATGGATTTAGTAAAATTTAAAACTCCTCAGGTGATGTTTAAAGCAAAAAACAGTATGCTTCCAAAGAATATTCAGAATTTCTTTAAGAATAGAGAGGGAGGTATGGTCTGAGAGGGAAATGTAACTTAGTACAACCATGTGTTCGCAGCAATCTTAAAAGTATGTGTGTATCAGTTTGTGGAGTGCGTTTGTGGAATGGTTTACATGAGTAAATTAAGCAAAGTACAAATATTGCACAATTCAAAAAAAAATATAAAGAGTATATAAATAATGTGTATGCATACGAATGAGATAGAATGTTTTGTTATTATTGAACTGTAGATACATGTACATTAAGCTCTGATCTATAGAGGATTGGGTAAATTGTATCTGCGGGTACTTTGATATGGGTTGGTATGTGTAGCCATACATGCATGTGTCTGTGTATACATATACATAGGCATGTTTGGGTAATAATATAACTAGTTTAATTATGAACTTGCAAAATTACATAGGGGCAGGACTAGATAAGCTATTGCTTCTTCCTGAGATTTGTTTATAAAATACATTGCTGGAAATTTTATGTTATCAATGTTTGCTTTGTATCTGTTGTATATGTAAATATATGTACATAGGCATATATTTTATTTTCCTTAACTGTTTTTTTATCTTTTTAATTTTGATTGTTCGAAAAAAAAAATATATATATATATAATATAATAAAGTGAATGAGAGCAACCCAGCCATGAAGTGGTAGGCCATGTAAAATCACAGAGTGGGGTCAGTGGATGCTGAGGGTCATAGTGCACAGAGGTCACCAACTTTCTGCAGAGTCAATCACTACAGACCTCCAACCTTCATGTGGCCTTCAGATCAGCTCAAGGACAGTGTGCAGAGAGCTTCATGGGATGGGTTTCCATGGCAGCTGCATCCAAGCCTTACATCACCAAGCTCAATGCAAAGCGTTGGATGCAGTGGTGTAAAGCACGCCGCCGCTGGACTCTAGAGCAGTGGAGACGTGTTCTCTGGAGGGATGAATCACACTTCTCCATCTGCCAATCTGATGGAGGAGTCTGGGTTTGGTGGTTGCCAGGGGAACGGTACCTGTCTGACTGCATTGTGCCAAGTGTAAAGTTTGGTGGAGGGGGTCATGGTGTTGGGGTGTTTCTCAGCAGTTGGGCTCGGCCCCTTAGTTCCAGTGAAAGGAACTCTGAATGCTTCAGCATACCAAGACATTTGGGACAGTTTGATGCTCCCAACTCTGTGGGAACAGTTTGGGGATGGCCCCTTCCTGTTCCAACATGACTGCACACCAGTGCACAAAGCAGCTCCATAAAGACATGGATGAGCCAGTTTGGTGTGGAAGAACTTGACTGGCCTGCACAGAGTCCTGACCTCAGCCTGATAGAACACCTTTGGGATGGATTAGAGCGGAGACTGTGAGCCAGGCCTTCTCTCCAACATCAGTGTCTGACCTCACAGATGTGCTTCTGGAAGAACGGTCAGAAATTCCCATAAACACTCCTAAACCTGTGGAAAGCCTTCCCAGAAGAGTTGAAGCTGCAAAGGTTGGGCCCACATCATATTAAACCCAATGGATTAAGAATGGATGTTACTCAGGTTCATGTGTGTGTGCAGGCAGATGAGTGAATCCTTTTTGCAGTGTAGTGTACCTTGCCTTGTAGTAAAAATGAAAAGCAAAGAGAGTGCAGTGACTTTTCCTTCTGCACAGTCAAATAAGATGTCACTGAAGACGTCCAACACTTTCAGAGACGTCACTGCCTCACAAAGTCACATCCTCTGAATAAGACAAAGGTGATTTGTGCTCATGTAAATAAGCATCATTCTTAGTGCTGCAAATGTCAGGCTCAACAGGAGACGCAATCAAGCGTTCAGCACTGCTGACTCAAAGCACACAAATCCATCCACTGCTTAGACCAGAAGAGACACAGTGGAGTACCTGCAGACCTCAGATAACTGTCTCACTCTGTGGGCTTTCAGATTAGTTCATTCAGGCTTTTTTGCATTCTGCTGATGAAAACACACATAGTGACTGGAGGCAGTGCACTACAGATGAAGATTGTTGTTAGAATGATCCTAAAAGTCTAAAATCTTCAGGTTTGAATATGAATGAAACATCTGTCAGGCGAAGAAATTTGGAACACAGAAAAGTTTTTATTTTTTGCCTTCTTTGGCTGTTTCCCTGTAAACTGTGTTTCTCCATTTGGGGGAATTAATGAATGCTATGAAAATATTGGCTCATGTTATTATAGAAGTTTTTGGCTCCAAATTCTGTAAATAAAAGATGAAAGTACTCACTGTTATATCACCCACAAGTTTGTGGTCTGAACTTTAGCTTCATGGCCTCTGATTTGTGGCCAGAAGGTGGAATGCTAAATTATCAGCTAGCACTAGCAATTTTGATTACCATCCATACGCAGCATGTGTGCAGCACATGGAGAGAGATACCTGCTAAGCAACTTTGCTGGTGCTAAGCAATGAAATAAAAGAATTTACTTCACCACAAAACTAAACCACAAAGTTCTGCGATCAGTTGTTAGTAGGCTATAATTAAAGGCATAATGAATCAAATTATTTGTATTCGTTAAGGACTCCAGCACTACAGTCACTGCCAAGACGTCAGTGATTTGAATTAGCAGAGGCAAAGCATAGACCTGTAGTGGTTACAGCTCACAGACTGTGTCTAAAAGTGGGACTTATCCACAGTCACATTTGGACATTTCCTGCTTGGTGTTTTGAAACCAGATGCAGTGAGCAGTGGGTGGATCTCACATAAGCTCTTCATCAGAGTGTTTACTGAGGTCGTAAATCAAGTGAGGACTTTTTTTTTTCCCCCTCAGTCTGACTTCTTATTGCTTTTACAGCAGCTGCCCCCTGATGGTGATTAGAATAAATTCAGGTTTAAGACACGTTGACTTCACTTTTCAGACCCGGGAGCTGTATCCATCTTTATTGTAAAGTATGAGTGGCAGCCTCCTGTGTAAGCAACTGACAGTTAAATGTGCATGTTAAGGAACATTTTATGCCCTAATAAAATTTAAATGGGTGAGCTTTAAATAAAATGTATCCCCCACACAGTTGTCATAAAGGGGGAATTATAACATTTTAACATGGGCTTGATTTCTTAGTGGCCACTTAAGGAACTGTGGTTTTTGGCACAATAGATCCTTTATTCAACCACTTGTAAATATATTTATTTTACTTTATTAAAATTTATTATTTAATCATTTATTTAACGTAAAACTAATTACTTCCTTTGTACATATTGAAAAAAGCAATTAACTTTGGACTATCTATTTTAATATATTGCACCTTGTATGGAGCACCATATTAAACATAACGTTTAGTTTTCTGTCCTTATATTTACTATCAAACATATTTATATTGTAAATGAGCATCTGCACAAAGGAAGATTTTTTTGGAGCTTGGTGGAGATCGGTGGAGCTTATGCTTATCTGTAAATGACGTTTCTTTTCAACTGTAGCTTTAAAGCACCAGGGAGACAGAAGCCTGAAGAAATGTGGGTTTGGAGGACAAGAACTGCTGGGTCAGTGCATAAGTGTTTCGTATAGTTATAGTCACACACACACACACACACACACACACACACACACTCTGTATCAGGCCTGTGTTTGCTGAGATAGCAGACAACAAATGGGTTGGGATGAGGTTCTCTTTGTAGTTTAAGCCTTGAGAACACAACCACAATTCCCAAGTTGCACCATGCTGCTAACTAACTATGCATGTGCAGGGACAATCTAGGAGCAGAGGCGATGTAATGAATTACAGATGAACAGAAAAGTGGTACTAAGAAACAAACAGCCTGAGATAATGATGTGGGAAACAAGGACTGAAGGGAAAGTGGGAAGAGAAAAGTGGGAGATCAGGATAAGGGAACATAATAAAGGTGAGGGCGAAGGATCAAAGGTGGAGGGGAGAAAGAAGGAGGACAGATGGGAAATGGATGGCTTAAGTAAGGAATGAGAGGAGGAGAGGTGAAGAAAGGCAGCGATTAAAAGAGAGTTTAATAGGAAGGGAAATTTTAAAAAAGTGGAACATTGTAAAGGAAGGAAGAAGAGATGGGAATAAATCAGGAGAGAGAAAATGTTTGATGGGAGAAAAGGAGCAGGGAAAAGGTAAAAAAAATTGAATGAAGTGGTTAGAGAAGGATTGGTCAAAATGACATTTTTAAGGTGAGATTTATTTCAGTGCAGACAGATAGTAACAATGTTTCCATGCAAACATTTTTGTTTTATATGACTTCAAAAGAGAATGGCAGTAATGCATTTAAAACAGGAGCATTTCATTTATTAATTTGCATTCTTTGTCATGTGTGTGTGTGTGTGTGTGTGTGTGGTGTATGTCATGTTTATAATAATAGTAATTATAATGATAATCCATTATAATATTTGTTTCTTCAAAGTTTCCTTAAAAATAATAATGATTTTGAGGCTCTTTCAGGCTTAAATATGTAATTATTAGTGCCAGATGGGAATGCTCTTGGAAATAGTTTAAAATAATTAAGACTTTTGAAAAACCAAGAGTTAACAAAGACATTGTAAACTCGAACTATAATTATAATTTCTGAACCATGGATTATTTGGGAGTATTGTTTTTGTGTGTGAGCAGTGAAGAGCAGTGTGGGAGCTGTCCACCACTCTGGTGCTGAAAGCTGCACTCTATTACACTGAGCCAGGCTGCTTCTCCTCTCCTCTGGCAACATTCACTGCCTTTCTTTTATTCTCATTTTCTCCTTTCCTTGACCACACACAGACAGCTTTTCTCTATTCTTTCTTTCTTTTCTTTTTTTTTTTTTTTGCCAGTGCTCTGACATGAGCGATTTTATACACTGAAATGAAATGTTTACACTTTCAGAATGTCCCGTCTTGATTGCTGACTCAGTTTCTGTTGAAGTCATGGTTGTTTGTTCAAACACTTTTGTACCTTCACTTAACAAGAACCTCCACGCTGACTGAACACTGACAGGATCATTGTTAGTTTGCTGTCTGCTAAAGTCAATATTTTTTCCTTAAATGTTAAAATAGTACCACACGAGTACTACCACAGTTTCCAATCCAAGCCATCATACACCCATTTCATGTATATCGTCTTCTCCAGAAGCCAGACTTTTAAGAGTAATCTAGAGTGCTCTAACTTGGATACAGCAGTGCTGAAGTTACCTGCTGAACAGCATTTAAACATGGAAAATACTGACTTCATTATTTTTGCGGTCCCTCATCTTGTTCTCCTCATCCTAACTGTTGCTGTTGCTTGCTTGATTGATTGATTGATTGATTGACTGATTGATTGATTGCTTGATTGCTTATTGATTGATTGATTGATTGAGCAATCACCTGAAGCACTGTTAACTTGTCACACGCTCCTTCAGCATATAATAGTAAAGATACACATTCTCAGTGTTGACATCTTCTTCATTACCGAGCAAACTGTTCCAGTATTTCTTTGGACAATTAACATTTTAATTTGAACTTATTACTAATTCCAAATTTCTTGGAAGCTCAGAAGTATCCTCAATGAAGTCCAACTTAATGAATTAGTGTGCCTTACTAATTAAGGCAATAAAATGGGGTTGTCACTGTATAAGTGATAACAAGTTCCCCTTAATCAGGAGCTTTGAAAAATTTGAATTAATTTCTGGAAATAGGCCATTTACTTAATGAGGAGGCCATTGTGCTGTACAGTCTAAGAGATGTTTTTTATCTGCTACAAACCCTCTTTAATGGTGATTATGATGCTGCATTGTGTCACTAAATGAAAAAGTTATGGCTGTAGTCCTGTGTGACACACAGACAAGCTGGACTGAGCTGAATTTGATAAAAACATGAAAATTTGGGGATAATTAGGGATTAATGTGAGCTGTAAAGAAACTGGATTTTACTGTGAGAAGAGTTATGTAAATGTTCAGGGGCTTCAAACTTTTATTTTCATAGAAACTTGTGCTAAAATGGTGGTCACAGTCAAATCAGCTGAGCAACAATGGAGCTGTATAAGGGACATCAGGACTAATGTGGCCTTACCACTGAACACACCAAAGGGACGTCTTCAGTACTATTTCTGGAAATTTGGTTGTTTTGATAAATTGAGTTTACATTTTAAGTAAAAGGCAACTAAATTCAAAGGGGTGCACCAGGACACCAGGGGTGGGGTCCAGGTCATAACTGATTCTGTGGTCACAGTAGGGTGGTCAGCTTTGGAAAACAGTGCAATCAAGTTATTGGCAAAAATCTAAAGAAAAATCCAAACTAGAAAAATGGTTTGGACTTTGAAAAGCACCAATCAGAGGAGAAAAAATTCAGCCTCATGCTCTGCATGAACAAAATTCCAAATGATTGAAAATATCAGCTTTGGAATTGCTACTGTAACTAGACAACAGGTTGAAATCCCTTCATAGAGTGAAATCTATGTTAGCAGTGTTAACAAGATACAGTTGTTAGTCACTCTGATGTGAGCTCAACACTTTCAAAAATAATTCAGCTTAATTTACCAAAATGTATTGCGATTTATATGTTTCACCAATCAGAGACAAAATCCTTGCTGCACACATAGTCATGCTAAATGTTTTCCTTTTGACAGCACCTCATGTCTTATTGCCACTGTCACCATGTTCACTGTTTCATTTCACACATTTATAAGCACTTAGTTATTGTTTCAGTTGTTGGGGAGGGAACTGCTTCCTTCTCGGTGTGGGGTGGACCTAAATGCCCAGTATATGCCTCCATGCAGAGGGAACAGAAGGAAGGAGGAGTGCGTTTGATTCATTAGCTGTTCAAGAGCTCTGGTGAATACTGGTAAATGGACTAGATCTTACATAGTGCTTTTCTACTCTGTCTAAGCACTCAAAGTGCTTATACAGCACATTTACCCATTCACGCAAGCACTTCCATGAGTAACTAAGCTAAGTGCTTTTATTGTCTAACATTCACACTTGTGTCAGAGAGCAACTTGGGGTTCAGTATCTTGCCCAAGGACACTTTGGCATGCAGCCTGGAGCAGCCAGGTGACCTGCTCTACCTCCTGAGCTACAGCCACCCCGAGAATGGGGACTGATGTAAATAGAATAGGATAGGATTACAAAGTAAAACCAAAAATGATCAGAAATTTACACTCGAATACAGTGTGAGGTGCAAATAAAGCCTTAAAACAACCAAGCAGATCATGACATGCTCATATAATTTTTAGAATATTATATGAATAAATAAACATGTTATTTAAATTAGTATATTGTTTTATAAAAATCATCTGGCTCACTGTTGTGTGGCACTCACAGAATATGGAGTCATGATTGCAGTCTTTCTGGCTGCGTTCTTTCACCAATATCAAATCTACATCATGTGTTGTTTGCTGTGACTTCTGGAAAATTTCTGGCTCAGAAACCCTAAAATCTTGACCCCTAAAAATAGGAACTGGCAAAGAATTAAAACAAGAAGCAGATAAAAGACTCTGCAGCAGCCATAGGTCAGCGTGGAGCAAGGCAAAGCCACTGCTGAGCACCAAGAAAACTCCACATGTCCCATGGTGCTGGGCAGGGCTCCACAGATGGCGTCCCCAGGTTAGTTAACTAATGCTGGGGTGGGGCGGGTGGGTTGTTTCTGTTGAGAAGGCAATATGTCCCTCTGTCAGCAGTGGGAGCCTCATGCCAACTGGCAGGAAAAGAGATGGATTTTAAAGATGGAAAAGAATGAAAGACAAGGTGAAGAGCAGAAAAAGAAAGAAAGATGAAGAAGAAATCAGAAGGTCAGAAGCATTATTCCACGAAAGAACTCAGATTCATTTGTGAAATGGAATAAACAAGGAAAGGAAGCGTGGGACTGTGAATGCTGTGACACACAAGAACTGGTCAAAAGGATTATGAAGAAAAGGAGCAGGGTGAAAAGGAGGAAAAAGAACTCCGAAGGCAGTTAAATCAGGAAAGAACGGAAAAAGAAAGATGGGGAGAAGGATGAAAACAACATAAAAATAGCATCACAATTCTTTAAGACTTTTCCAGGAATTTAGCTGAGAGAGCCACAACAAGGCTCTCATTTCTCAAAGCAATACTTGAAAAAGAGAAAGCTTTGGGAACCAAACCCTCATCCTGGAGACTGCACAATGACTCCTGGACTGATAAAGATAATTAGCTTATGTGGCAGGTAAACACGCACACACACACACACACACACACACACACACACACACACACAGACTGTGCTGAAGAGAGCGGTAGAGACGGGCATGCAGTGAAAGAATAAAAGAGAATGAAGAAGAAAAAATGAATGAGCGCTTACAGGGAAAGACCTTGGCCCAAAAACTGAGGAAAGTCTGCACACACACACACACACACACACACACACACACACACACACACACACACACACACACACACACACACACAGGGCTGGCTGGCAGGCAGGCGGTGTTAAGTGTGGCACATCCCACATGTGTGTGCAAGGCTGCACTCACATAAGCCTAAAAAGAATCGGTCCACATGCAGTCAGACTCAGTTTCATTCACCTTCAGTGGGAAAATCAGACACTTTGGGTTTGAGGTCACACTGGGCTGTGACTGGCCTGAAGAGGAACTGACCTTTTCTGATTCCAGCACTGAAAATATTTTTTACCAAGCTCTCTTATTTATGTCTTGTGCCAACACCTTCCACACTTCTTTAAGAAGCACCGTATGGAAGTGCTCCCTTATCCACATTTGTGGGATGATGAGAAGCGAGGACACGATCCCAGCTGTTAGAGAAATCAAAAAGACAGCCTGAAGCAGGTTATTGTGATTGACTTTTATGAAGGTCCATGTTACTTCCCCTGAGCCTTCATTGTGCTAGTGGCTTTTTTGATATGATGGTGTTTTTATTTTGGCTTACGTCTTTCAGATTAGAGATGCCACATCTAATCATTTGTTCACTGAATCGTGCATTAAAGAAAGCAAGATTACAGTACAATGTCACACTGCAGCTGAAGGTCCTGATGGTTTAATCTTTAAGTGCTTTGCTGGAATAGGAACAGGGTGCTGTGTGAGCTCATGTCTTTCATCTCCACTGAAAACTGTGACTTTGTGGTGGTAGAGTTAATATTAGTAGCACAACTATCACAAGCACAACTTCGCTGATGTGTATAACTCAGTGCTAATGCTAGCCCTCTTGCTTTTACATACATGAGCTCATGTGTGTCTCTATGCAGCTACAGTATCTGAGGTTTATGGTTTGTAAGCTCTAACTTAAATAAAAGCTTCTGGAAACATTCGTACACTTGACAATCAAACTGATGTCCCGCCTCTTTGTCATTAGAAAATATGAAGTAGTTTGTCTCAGGTACCTTACCCTGAGACAAACAATACTCCTAGTAATTAACCATAACCTTAAAGTTAACTTTAGCCACCCTTCAAACTAACAGCTAAATGGCTGATTTGCTCTTGATGCATTTTCCTGTGTTGGAAAAGTCTTTAAAACTGATGTTAAAAACAACTCTTGCTGAAGGTTTGTAATAAAACAAACAAAAAAATAAATAAATGAATGACTCAAAGTGATCAGAGGTTCTGACAGCCATCCACCCCACCCTCCCTTTCTAAGAGGTTGTGTGTCATTCATTAGACTCTGTCAGTTCAGCCTAGCTACAAAAAGACAGACGTGTTTCGTTACATTAACAGACAGAACATCAACTCTTCTGATTACTGCAAAATACTTTTAGCAAGCCTCCAACGATGGTCTCCTGTTTTCATCAATATAGCTCTTCTGTAAAGTTTCCGTTTCTGTCATTGGCACTTTATTATATATTGTCATGTCCGTAATGTTGGTTTATTCTCTGTAACTTTTGATCTTATTTTAAGCCCCGGGTTACAATATTTCAACCCAGATTTATTATTTTCTCTCTTGAATGTCATATTTTCATTTTTTAAAAGATAAACCTATTATTTCATTGTTAACATTAAAGCTTGCTGATACGTAACTACGGTTACTGCCTGCAGCTAAAATTAAAATCAATATTTAACTTCTATTTTTTTCACTAACAACACTGGTGTGCAGTTAAATTTTTCATTTTACTGATGTTCAGTGATGAGTCAGTGCCCATTTTAAATGGTTGGACTTGTTTTTATGATTTTTTTGGTCATATAGGCACAATTTTAACTTTTCTTGTAGCTTTGGGGGTTGTGGGTCTTCCAGTGAGGGTAGTGGTACACTGTTATCGCCCTGCTGAATAAATGTATCTCAAGCACTTTGCAGTACCTTGACTAACCCCAGCGGGAGATGAAGCACTGACCCCGCCATTGTCAGTGACTCATGCCATCAATCAGCTGTTTAAACAACTGAAGTTAGAGTATGATTCATTTCCCCTCACCTCAGAGAGCAGCACGCCCACTGATGAGAATGATACAGCACCTCATGCCTCATACAACCACGTTCACAGGTCTATAAACATGTGCAGAGAGGCTAAGAGGAGTCTGTCTTACCTGACCATCTTACCTGCCGTACAGGGGCGTGTTTGGTTTGGATCAGAACTGCTCACAGTGTTTCCTCTTGTTGCTTTGCAGGATTGTTACAGTATCAATAATCGAAGAACAGTTTGGTGTTTGATTCTTAGGGAATGACACAGAAACCCAGCTTTAAATGGCTGAAACATTTTCTTTTGAACATATTTAACAATTGTAAAAGTGCCATTCTTCCTTTGGTCTCCTTTTTTTTTATATCACGAGGCTTAATCATTATACATATTTTTATGTTTTTGTATTTTCCATGTGTCAGTTTCATTTTTCCACGCAAAGGTCTAATTGGATAAAATTGGAATATTTTATATCCAAGCAGTTAAATGCCATGTGACATTACAATATTCTGCAAAAGCATATTTCTGTGCATTATCCAAAGAGGCTGAAGCTCCAGCAACATGTGGAACAACTTTATTTCTGCTCAAGTCATGAAGTTGTTCTTCATGCCACAAGTGCTGCCGGAGCTTCGGCCTCTTTAGACTGTTGCTCGTCTCCGTGCAGCTTGTTGTGTCAGAAATTTGTGGACCGTATTCCAAGCCACACCTCAGATACAGGAGGTGTACCTCTGACATAAGTGGTCAGATACTAATCTAAAAAAGATTAGATTAAAGATTGAAAAAGAGATATCTAACCTTTGGTGCCCACCTTCACACTGTGGTAAAGATCTAGCCTCTGCTTCTGTCACTCAGAGTAATCTCTCAAACTCAGAAATTCTTTCATTGTTCTCTGTGAGCGCTGCAGGAACCTGAGAGCTGTTCCCACCTCACACTTAAAAACTAAAGGAGACTGAGTATTTGCTGCTAGGGCTCAGATTTATAGGGGCTTTATTATTAAATTTGTTACATCTTTTCTTAAAAATGTCTTTATTTGTTTGGTTGTATTACTTTTATTAATTACCTATAGAGTTGCACTGTATTTTATTGCAATTGAGTCTTGCTTGGCTCCATTTTACAATGATGCATCACTTGGTTTCATTATTTATCCTTGAAGTCCATCCATCCATTTTATTCTGCTTATCCTGTTCAGGATTGCTGGGTGGGGTGGGGGGTGGGGGGTGGGCTGGAGTGTATCCCAGCTGTTACAGGGTGAGAGGCAGGGTAAACCTGGACAGGTCACAGAGAGACAACCGTTCACATTCACACCTATGGGCAATTTAGAATCACCAGTCAGCCTAACCCCGCTAACTGCATGTCCACGCAGACACGGGGAGAACATGCAAACTCCACACAGAGAGGCCCGGCCATGATGGTGGATTCAAACCCAGAACCTTCTTGCTGTGAGGCAGCAGTGCTAACCACTGTGCTGCCCAGTGTGAAAGTTTGTTGTTTATTTATCTTTTATTTGTATTCATCTTTATGAGTCTTTGTATCACTGGTTGTGATCAGTGCTATACAAATGAACTTTATCACGCTAAAACAAAGAGAGTTCCTGGGGCCGACTGCACACAGTGACACAAACTTGCTTTGATTAGAGTTGTTGATGTTGAAACTGAAGCCTCTCTGAGTTCCTGAAGGTTCTGAGTTCCGGAGCAGAAACCACGAGTTCTGATTGCGCTTTGCCTCAATTTGCAGAGAAGATGTTGCAGGTAATCAGTCCCATAGATGGGGACCAGCAGGGGCCATCTCCCCTGAGGAGAAGAAGGTTTGTTCACATGGAGGACCAGTAACTGAAGTATGGGAAGCCTCCAGAAGAAGACATATGGATCTCACATAGAAATATTAGTTTTCTTTAATTGGGAATGATGCAGATTTCAGGTTGTATGGTTCACATCAGGGTCTGAGTTTTAATAAAAAGTTAAATCTAGCATTTTTCTTAACAAACTAAAATTACACCCACTTCAAAGGTAATCTTGGAAAGTCACACTGTATTAGAATATCACCACAAGGTACCTAAAAACACCAACAATCGCCATCCTGAATGTTTTCTGGTTTAAGTGCTTGCAAATTGTAGCCATGGAATTTTCCATTACTACTTCACATCCTGCATAATGTAAAACGAATGCATCGACAGAGCTGATACAAACTCTGTGCCAAATCACCAAGAAGCTGAATAATTCATGTTGTAGGGATTAGTGCCAGTATATCTACAAATTTGCCTTTTTACATCTTTAAAACTAGACTCAAATTAAAAGTCATCATTAAAAGAACATTTCTGCAAATCTGCACAGCCTCGATGACCAAAATGCAGACGAGGAATTAAGAAGATAAACAGGGAGCTTTCTCGTTTCTCTCGCTCCTGTTGGTTTTTTCACCCTCTTCCCTTCATAACGACACACATGCGTTATCATAAGTACATAAGGAGAGAGAGAGAGAGAGAGAGAGAGAGAGAGACAGTAGGAGTGCTGCAGTCTGCTGGATCAGAATCACAGGATGGTTTCCCCAACAAGCAGCCAAGAGTTTTTTAGAGCACACACACACACATAAATGTGTACACACATGTCCCTCCCCCGTGACACACACATACACACACACACACACACACACACAGTCACACGATCGCATCATCCTCACACACTTTGCCGCCCCTTTCTCCCCTCCACGCGCCGGTGGGAACCGAGCGCCTTTACCGTGACTGTATTCAGACTGTACAATTTCACGGCGCGCTCCTTCTAAATGCACCACGCTAATCACGGTACAGTACATTCCTCCACTAACAGGCGAGGAATCAGCCGTGCACACACACACTCATCAGCAGCTGTCAGCAGAACAGCGCACATCTTCCCTCCTCACCCTGAGGTGAGCAGAAAGATTACTCTCTTATGCAACATCCACGGCTTTTTTAGAAGGCAGAAAAATGTTATGCCAAGACAGTCATAAGCATGAGCATGATTTCTCATCCCTGTAACCGAAACTAAAGTTAGCGCATCCAAAGACGCGGGGCTCGCTGAGGCAAGCCCAAAGAGTGTGAACGGCTTTGAAACAGATGCGGAAACGAGGTGGTTTGAGTGGTGTGAAAGAAATGAGAAATACATAAATAAAAGGAAGGCGCGGTTTCAAAAGGCAGCAGAAGCTAAATCTACTCACCCTGCAGAGCTGAGAGCTGGTCGGACGGTGCAGCCGGGATCTGTGCGCACTGGGAAGCCTGGGTACCAAATGTGCAGTTTCCCCCTTATCTCTGTCTCTCTCTGCACCGCTCTCAGCGCACACACGCTCTCCCCGAATCTCCCCTCTTCTCCTCTCTTCTCCCTCTCTCACTCCTCCCCTTCTTCTCCGTCTTTAGTTCACTCTGCTCTTCAGCACTGCGGAGAATCGCTTGAATTGGCTTCACTGTAGTTTGGCTATAGGGAGGTGGGACCGGTGTGTGTGTGTGCGTGTGTGCGCGTGTGACAGGGAAGGGTGGTAGTGGTGGGGTTACAGGGAGGTAGGCTGGAGGGAGAATGAGACTCACGCGCACACGCACGAAGGGACCATGGCATAAGAGCGCACTGGCTGCAATTGAGGACACATTATGTACACTGACAACATGACAGATTCAAACACACACCAGCAATTAGCGTTCATTAACAAATAAAACACCCAAGCATACTGTGCTCTAGTATTATGGATGTGCATTAATACTTTCTACATAATAACAAAAGCAAATGATGGCACATGGAACCTACATGGTTTGTTCTGGAACAGTCAAACAAAAGTCAGTCAAAACAGAGGTCATAGACTTGGAAAACCTAAAGTTGGCTGAGTCATAAAAACATGAACTCTTAAGATGAAATAAATGCCTAAAAAATCTGGTATTAAAATAAGAGAACACTGGCCAGTAATCCTTAAAGATAGGTGGATACAAAATAACAAGAACTAATTAGTGTGAAAAAATTATCATGACTCACTTAAACGTGCTTAATGAACGAACCATCAAAACATCTCAAAATGTACATGTGGTTCAGCTTTGTCGATCACTGTCATCAGATTAACTTCAGGTTTTTAGACTTGAATTCATTTATTAAGGAGTGAGACCATATGAGGTCTGAATAGGGGGTTTTATTGCTTTGTGATGGTATGTCTGCCATTTCAAAGCCTCAGGCTTAGTTTCATGGCTGCCTTTGTTTTTTGCATAAAAAGTGCCCATATTTGAGAAGGTAGAGTGCTAAGTTGCCAGCTTGTTGATGTGGTTTGCAAAATCCACCCATAAACTGCACAGGTACCTGCTAATTAGTCCTAACTAACATGCAAATAAAATAATGTCCCTCACCAAAACTGCACAGTGTCATCAGCATAGCAGTGAAAGGGAATAACACAGATTTCTTAGATGTTCTGCTATAATATAACTGAGCTCACTGTAAGCCAAGATTAGCTGCCAGATAACTGCATTAAAATGCACCGCAAACATAACTGAGAGGTCCAATTCAGTCACTTGAACACAATTATTGTGCTGAGGTGAAACACTGCAGACAGTTAGTGGCTGTATTTGATTGTGTCAGCACCCACCAGTCAAAGTGACCATACTTCTGATATTGAAAATCTTTAAACTTAATACAATCTAAACAGGTAAATCATACAAGAGGGTCCACTCCATACAGCTGTCAGAAAGGAGAGGATTAGCTACAGAGACCAAAATTGTTTTTTGAACCAGCCTATGAAAATGTTCATTTCTGCTCTGAAGTTTGGGATTTTAACATCGGACTTTGATCTCACCCGTGAATGGCTGTTTGAGGAAATGTGTCTTTGGCACTTCTTCTTTGGCTTCATTTTTCAGCCCCAAAGGCTGCTGCTTGGTTACTTAAAATAATTTCATTAATGCCAAAAAAGAATAAAATTATAATCAATAATAACTGCATTATCAAAGATTTAAGGGAATTAAAATTTACTTACAAGTGTATTTCACACTGACAAAAAACCTTTATTGAAACTCCATCAAAATAACTGCTGCTCTGCCTGCTGTGCTCTAAAGGAAGAGAAAATGACTGATGAGGATAAAAGGGAAGGACAGTGGTAATAAAGCTGGACTCGCTCCAAGTGCGCTAATTGCAAAAAGTCTAGTATTACTATCAGCAAAGTAAAAGCCTAATCAGAATATTAAGAAGACTTTTGATTTCAAGGCTTCATTTTTCAGTATTTCCTTTTCTAGTTTTCATTGAAGTGATTAACTCAAACAGCAAAAGACTGAAAAGGACTAAGCCCTGACAGCACTTCAATATGTCTGGATAAGGCCTAGAGACCAGCTGGTGACCTCCTGGCAACCAGGCAGGGGGTAAATGAGTATTCTCCGATCAGTTGGCAACTTGTTGCTGGAAGTTGCTGATTGTCACTGGGTGAAATTGACCACAAAGAGGCTGCTGCACTAAAACCCTTTTTGTGATTGCTTCAGTTGTCAGCAGATCGCCACCCGTAGCTTGCATAGCAGACACTGACATATCAGCAAGCAATTTGCAGCAACCACTCACAACTTGGGGAATACTCATTTTTTCCCCAGCTGCATGTGGTTGCCAGGTGGTCTCTTGGCCTGTGTGACTGGGGCCTAATATGAGTAGTGAAGATGACACAAACAGAAACTCCAAAAAGTATATACTACTAATATTTCATGGCCGATGCAGTTTTCTGTCTAACAGGGGCTGGTTTTCATCACAGGTTATCCACAGCACAGGACTACAGGACGATGATGTTGGGTTAAATAGTCTTTTGCCCGTTTTCCACCAGTACCAACTCGACTCGGTTTGACTCAACTCGACTTGGCTCAGCTTGGTTTATTTTCCAGTACAATTGAGTGCCGCTGCAGCCAGGTGGCTTGAAAGTCCAGTGACGTAATTTGTATGCTAGACAAACACAAACGGTCGCTCCCTCAGCTCCCTCTAGAGTCTGTGGTTAGCTAATAGCCAGTCAGTGGCATGCATTCTGTTGACATCACATTTTCAGATTGACTCAGCATGCCTGGAACCCCGGGTGAGTAGGTAATAAAAAAGCTACTAGGTACTAGGTACTAGCACCTAATGGAAAACCCTAAGAACCAAGCTGGGTTCAGTCGAGTCAAGCTCAGTAGGTACTTGTGGAAAAGCAGCATTTGTGTCAGCATTTAGGAAGCTAAAACTCATGGTTAGGAAATGTTTCAGGAGAGAAAGAGAGAGAGCATGTCATAAAAAAATTAATACTGTGCATGTGTCTCTATGTGCACTTGCATGTGATATTGTGTGGTGGTCAATGTGCATGTTATGCCTCCGTCTCTTTCATGGCTGAGTGGCCCCATCAGCTCCTGGCGACCTGCAGACTGATACAGTACTATGCTGATCTGTGACTCATTGTATGTGTGTACATGTGTATAAATGTATGGGCACATGTGTGGGAAGCAAAGGAATCATCGCTCCTGCTAACACTAACCACTCTCACAGAGGTGGTCACTGTTTGTACCCCAAGATATTTACCCAATATAAGCAACATCCTGGGCTAAAACTCATGAAGAAGAAAGAATTACTTGACTGGAGAATTGTCACTTAAGTTCAAATTAAAATGTATACATATGCTATAATCATTTGAACAAAACCAAACCTTCATCTAGTCTAACACCAATCAAACTAATGTAAACTAATGATTCTCAGTAAGATTTGTTGGTTTCCTTGTTTTTGACCCTGCACCATGTAATTAAGATGCTACTTCCTCTCTTATTTCCTGTGGAAGCAGTAAGCATGCACTCAGTCTTTTCTGCATTTTGACTTAATTTTTGTTAAATAAATAATGAAACAGTGTAATATGTTGTGTTCTGTAGTTCACCTGAGGTTGTATTTCCCCAATTTTAAGACCTGCTCAGGACCAGATTATTTTTTATTATGTCCTGATAAACAAAGTCAGGCAGCGTGTTGGTGTGTGGTGGTTAGCACCGCTGCCTCACAGTGAGAAGGTCCTGGGTTCAATTCCACCTCGGCCAGGTCTTTCTGTGTGGCGTTTGCATGGGTTTTCTCTGGGTACTCAGTGATACTAAATTGCCCATAAGTTTGAATGGTTGTCTGTGTTAGCCCTGTGACAGGGTGCACCCTGCCCCTCACCATAAGTCAGCTGGGACTGGCTCCAGCCCCCCCCCCGAACAGGATGAGCAGAAAATAATGGATGGATGATAGATAAAGTCTTATAATTGAATTTGTGTACTTTCTTTAATGCTTTAAATTTTATTACCTTATTTTTATTATTATTATTATTGTAGGGAAAAGTAAACCACAATTAAATATGAAGTGAATCTCAGCTTCTTGATATGAACAACAGCAGAGGATTAAGGAACCTCATGACATTTATGGTGTAATGTATGACTCATAATTACAAACATAGTAATAGCGAGGGAGCACATGGCCTAGTTAACTGGTTATTCCCGAGTCAGACCAACTGGTCCTGAGTCAAACAGCCTTCTGCTGCTGCACAGAACAGGGAAAAAATAACTACAGATGCAGCAGACGTGGCTGCAGCTTCACAGTTTCAAAGTATCTGCGTTGAAAATGTCACAGTTTTTAGTCACTGTGATACGCAGTCTGTAAACCAGAAACCGAAAGCGAATCGTAAACTGCTGGAAATGGGAACTTATATACATGCATCACTGTGTTCAAGCTGTGATCAGATTTAAGACTTGGATAGATAGATAGATAGATAGATAGATAGATAGATAGATAGATAGATAGATAGATAGATAGATAGATAGATAGATAGATAGATAGATAGATAGATAGATAGATAGATAGATAGATAGATAGATAGATAGATAGATAGATAGATAGATAGAGTCCTCTGAGAGCCTAATCCCCAGGAATTTAAAACAGGAGACCATCTCCACTTCCTCACCATTGATGATGAGAGTTTGAGGGTTCGCCTTTCGTCATCTGAAGTCCTCAATTATTTCTTTGATTTTCCTGACATTCAGGTGTAGGTGGTTTTCAGTACACCGTCCTGTCAATCTGTCAACCTCTTCCCTCCAGGCACTTTCATTGTTGCTGGTGATGTGTCCTATCACTGTTGTGTCATCTGCAAATTTTATTATTGCATTTGAAGGGTGGGAGGAGGTGTGGTCTTATGTGTAAATGTTGTAAGCAAGCCTTGTGGGGCACCAGTGGTGAGGGACAAGCTTGGAGATTGGTGATGATCCAGTCTCACAGTCTGAGGGCGATTAGTTAAAATATCCTTGATCCACACACACAGGCTGTGGCTGAGGCCCAGATCGAGGAGTTTGGTGATCAGCTGGTTAGGGACGATGGTATTAAACACATTGCTGTAATCAGTTGTCTATAATAATTTAAAGTGCTGATATTAACCAGAATCCAAACAATGAAGGTATAAATTATACAAACTATACAAAGCTGCACTCTGTAGTGCTCTGAGAACAAGGAAAACAAAAGAAAAGAAAGAACTGTTTAGCAGACACAGGATAACCGATCATTGTGCTTTCTTTTGTAAAGTCAGTAAATACCATTGAATCAATACCAATCGCTCATCTGGGGGAAAGAAGTCTATTTTAATATACAAAGCAATAACCAATGTTCATATAAAGGGTAGAGTTCAGAAGAGGACACTGTCAGCTCAGAGAAAATGCTAAAATGGACAATTGCAATCAATATGTTTATTGATTCAGTCCTAATAAATTCTGTAACGTGTCCCAATTTAAAGTGGGTTGAAATGTTTGTGCATCCAGCATTTCAGTGGGAAATATTTTCTAATGATGTTTGAACTGTAGCAATATTTAATCAAGACATTCATAAAACCTCTCGAGTCCTCTGGCCTGTACTTTTTGAAATCATTGCTTGCTGTTAAGATTAGTTCTGGGTCTAAAACAGAGCATGAAGGTGTTTATTTACATAGGAAACCTGCTCAGGTAAGGAGCTGGCATGAGGGGAGCTCTGGGAGGCAGATCGGATCACAGGGAGCAGCTTCTCTGGGAGAGAGGAAAGTGCGATAGTCCACGGAAACAATCCTGTAAGTGAGGAAAAATACAAGCTTGGTAGCTTACTTTGAAATGCTGGGAGGAACTTTCTGGTCTTTGAGGTGACTGTTGGATGTTGGTGCTATATAAATACATTTGAACTGAACTGAATTGAATCTGCTTTGTTGCCAGAGTTGAGACTGCAGGAGGGGATGCAAGGTGAGTATTCAGAGAGGAGCTGGACAGGACCAGGTAGGGAGTACTGTAATGGATCCACTCTTGGACAACACTGGAAATAGGGAGACAAGGACATTATCATCAAAGGTCTACAGGAATGCAGAAGAGTCATACAAGAGCCTGATTACCCCACAAACTCCTGAAGACCACAATAGGTGGTGACGCTGGTGCTTAAGTACAGGCAGCTGATGAGACTGATGAGAAATAGGTGGTCTGGCCAAAGAGTGGAAGCTCTGAGACTTAAACCCGCTCACCTGTGTTATCAGGGTTAGTGTGAGTGCTGCAGGGCTTGAGGAGCCGACAAGTTCTGTGAAGAACATTAATTTATGTTTTGTCTGCAGCCCAGATCCAACTTTTCTTTTTTTATGGTTGTTTTTATCTCAGGTCTGTTATGATAGTGTAAACAACACAAATCATAAGGAATCTTTTGTTAAGTTTAATGCTGATTTGGGTCACGTCCAGGTGTGGTCCTAAAACTGATGCAGGCCTGATTTCTCATCACTCGCCCGCCCCAAAGGTGTTTGTGGTGAGGCGCTGGCAGATGTAGTTAAAAGTGATCCTGAAAGTCCTGCAGTGTTGTATGACTCTATTTCAGTGATTCATGTCACATTGTAACCACTCCTGGTGCCAGCTCTTCACCTATTCCAGTTCAGAATTTGCTGATTTGCATTGCACATCAACTTAAAGCATCAGTAAACACCGACTTCAGTTGTCTTCATATTTATTTTAGTGAAGACTTGGATCTGAGCCATAAATCAGAACTGAGCACTAAGGCTTTCAATGTAATCATATCCCACGGCTTTATAAAGTCAAATCTTCTTCTGAAATAGAAAAGAAATGCTGTGGAAATGACTACCATCTCTTCTGAATGCAAATCAGCCTGATGTTCGGATGCTTTGGCTAACTTGGCTGGCAGATCGGGAGCCTCGGTGCATCAGCACCACAAGCAGCTCGATCAGCACTGCACACAAGTTTCTGCTTAACACAGCCTGTAAATCCTCCCAGTGGACATGGAGACCTACTACTTCAGCCTGAGGCATCCTTTAAGAGCTCCACTGTGGAGTAACTGAAGGAAAACTCCCCTGGCACCAAGATGCTAAAGGGATAAGCGGGCAGTGAGCCACGTGTGAAACTCTGCCCCCCCTTTTTAAGGTTTATTAGCCGTGACGTGTAGCACTCCCACTGCAAGGATTGTTTGGCTAGCACATACGCCGTTAGTTATAGAGAATCATGAGAAGGTGTAGTGTGAAATGGAAAATTTTACAGTTATTTAACTGAATTGAATTAAAACAGAAATGCACCGGCAGTAAAACCTGGCAGGGAGGGAAAGACTGCATAGCAAGTACAGCAGCCTGAATCCATATGGATCCTCTTTCTCCTCCTAGTTTTATCCATCTGTGTTTGTCTGATTCCTCTGGGCTTTCTCATCCCTCTTTCTTGCCCCTCATTCTATTTTTAGCTCTCTGCCAAGGAAATCCAATTCACAAGCAGGGACATATATAGCCAGCTGTACATTGATCTACACATGTGAGCAATAACACAGAATGGGGGATTTCTACATCAATGGACTGCAGACACTTGCACTGTAATGAAGCTCCTTCGTCTTTGCTTTACTGGTGTTGCAGAGTATTTCACTGTTGTTTGAAGGACTGTATCAATAACTGCTTTGTTATTTGGAAGATAAATATGAGCTAATCTGCTCTGGTGAGATGAGTTTCTGCTTTATTTACCATCTCATTAAAGAGGAAGAAAAAATAGAGGTAACTTGTGCTCACTAGTCAGATATTTAAAAGCACAGCTGTTTCCAAATGAACTGCTTGGACAGCAAATTTCAAGGTTAATTATCACATTGATGTCAATGCTACTCACACCTTCCAACAGAGGAAAATTCTGCGGCTGTCTAATTGTTTTTGAAATCTCTCTACACATCACTTCAGTAGTCATATATTGCATTTCATGAGTTATTGACTCATTAATCTTCAATTACATTTTATTTATGCATTGCCAATTCACAGGACTAATCACCTGAAGGTGCTTTATCATGTAATGTGTAAACTGAGCAATATTAGCGAGCGAACTCAAATTATGTGACAATCCCCTATGAGCAAGAATTTGGCAAGTGTGGGGAGAAAGAATTCCCTTTTAACAGGAAGAGACCCCCAGCAGAACAGGCTCAGGGGTCGCCCTCGACCATGAGTGGTTGGGAGTGAGGAAAAAGCAATAAGTAAAAAAGGGGAACATTGTGGATGAAGCATAAACGGTGAGAGAAAGGAGACAAAGCAATGACCTGCTGCAGTGGCATGCAAACACAGTGGGGAGCGATACGAGGGGAGTGGAGGAGAAGTGCGTCATTGGAAGTCCCCCAGCAGCCGGAGCCTATTGCAGGACAACTAAAGGAAGGTTCGGGCTCTACTAGATTTAACGTCGGCCAATACCAAAAAGACTGGGATGATGTGCGAAAAGCAAATAACAGAATGCAATTATTTGGAAATCTCATAAGCCCAAATTTTATTCACAATAGGACATAGAAAACACAACAAATGTTTAAACTGAGACATTTTACTATTATTTTATGAAAAATATGCAGGAATCTGGAGAAATCTCTGTGCACAAAGGACAAGGACAAACATCAATATTGGATGGCGGTGATCTCAGGGAGCACTGCATTAAAACAGGTATGATTCACTGCATGGGCTCAGGAACGCTCCCAGAAATCCTCGTCTGTGTACACAGCTCACCGTACCATCCACTAATGCAGGTTAAAGCTCCATCATGCAAAGAAGAAGCCATACATGAACATGGTCCAGAAACGCTCCTGTCTTCTCAGAGCCAGAGGCCATTTAAAGCAGACTGAGGAAAAGCGGAAAACAGTTCTGTGGTTACTCAGATTGAAATTTGGAATTCTTTTGGGAAAATATGGACACCCTCTGAATTAAAAAGGAGAGGGTCCATCTGGCTTGTTATGAGTGTCCAGTTCAAAAGCCTGCATCTCTGATGGTACGGGGTGCAGTAGTGCCTTTAATTTACATTTTACGTTATTTTATTTTATGTCTCAACATTTTTGGAATTGAGGTTCTTCAAAAAGAAAAGCTTGAAGCGTCATCTTGAAAGTAGGGAGGGTGGCTGTCACCCAAACTGGGAGCTGGTTCCACAGGAGAGGGGCCTGATAGCTGAAGATGATCTCCCAGTCTGCCTTTGGAAACTCTAAATGAGCACAGTACTCTGCTGGGATGGAGCGTGATCATTCAGGACTTTATTTGTGAGTAGAAGGGTTTTAAATTCAATCCTGGCATTAAACAGGGAGCTAATGAAGAGAAGCTAATATGGGAGAAATATGATGTCTCTCTCTAGTCCCTGTTTGCACTCTCACTGCAGGGTTTTGGCTTAACTTAATTTAATAGGCAAATTTTATGAACAGTTTGAAAATGTGCATGCAAGAAAGGTAACATTCCCACTGAAGAAGGCACTGAGAAAAAAACATAAATAGCCCACATTCCCTTAGGAATTAATGGGAATTATAAGCATTAACTAGTCGTCTAAGCGTGGATGTATCATTGCTGGCACTTCTGGGCCATTTTCACATAATTTTAGAGGACATCATTTTGTGGTACTTAGATAATTAAATTTCCACATCCAAAACAAAGATGTGACAGGAACATAATTCCAGTTTAATGTTTGTATAAGTTTAGTAAATGTCAAATGACTCAAGCACATGCCTGTATGTAGTCAGCCAGTGTACATGCTGTTCTCCGTGCACTGCTTTTGCATTTGTGCATGCTTTTACATTCATGGTACTGTATGTGTGCATGTGTTTGTCTGCCTGCACGCAGCACTAACGTGCACCCGGGGTGATACGACTTTATTCAAGTGGAACAAAATGAATTACAGCCTTGTGTTAATCCACTCAGCCTTGCAGTGTAGCTTTAGTTAGTTTTCTTTTCTTTTTTTTGTCAGAATACTCAGATAAGAAAAAAAAGAGGGTTTGAACTTGCATTCATATGTGGATTTCACACTGCAGAGAGGGTTTGTCATACAAAACTTACCTTGTAACAAGTAAAAGATTAAACAAGTCTGCCACACTAGAGAGTTTTAGCCTCTTTACTATCTGAGTTTTACAGCACATCCAGTGATTCAGTCACAAGATGTTTTTCAGTCTCAGTTTTAGGAGCAGCAGGGAGTCATTTCCAGGTACACAGGCTCAAGAAAGTCACTGCAATCTGCACCAGAAAGCTGACAAACTATTAATTTCCTGGAGATTCAGTTCAATTTTTTTAATAGCATCAAATCACAACAAACAGTCACCGCAAGGAGCTTCATACTGTAAAGTAAAGACCCTACAATAATTACAGAGAGCACTTGGTGACAGTGGGAAGGAAAAACTCCCTTTTCAGGGTCACCTCATGCAGCCCTAACTATAAGCTTTATCATAAAAGAAAGTTTTAAGCCTGATCTTAAAAATAGAGAGGGTGTCTGTCTCCCAAATCCAAGCTGGGAGCTGGTTCCACAGAAGAGGGGCCTGAAAGCTGAGGGAGATCCATATATATATATACTGCTTAAATAAATGTAAACATAACTCCAGTTGCTTAATCACAAAGATAAATACAGATCTTGGTGTGCTATGCTACACCCTTAAGAAGAAGCATATATCATAGGACTGTAGGAAAGCTGGATGGACCCCCAACTTTTGCTTGTGTGAAAGCTTGTTTTGAACACTTTCAAAGTCATTATGTGGTTGCTGTGACAACAGTGATTTCAGTGAAATTCCACCAGGAAAAATAACATGAGGTGGAGGAGGTGAAGGATGGAGAGAAGGAAGCAGGCATGGAGAGATTATCAAACAGTATTTAAATAAGAGGAGAGGTCTGACAGCCAGTGAAGGAGGTGTGATGTAATTAGGAGAGGAAGGGGAGAAGGAAGGGAGGAGATAAAAGAGGAAAAATGAGTAGGGAGAGTAGAAATAGGTGAATGGAGACTGGGGGGGGTATAGAACAAAATATGAAGAGAGAATGAGAACAGTGAGTGAAGAAAGGCTTGGAAAAACAGGGAGAAAAAAGCAATATGAAAGAATGGGAGACTGAAAGGGGAGGTAGAAGACAAAGGGGAAGAGGATAAGAAGACATCAGAAGTGAGGGATAGGAAAGGAAAGAAGGAAGGGATGAAGATGGAGGGAGGAAACAAAATCAGTAAAAGATTAACATATCAAAGAAAGGAAGTGGGAGTGATGCGAAGACAAGAGGAGGCTGATGAGAAGCAGTTGGAGCAGAGAAAGGAACAGCAGGAAGGGGAAAAAGAAAAATGTTTAACAAAACGCTGAAATGGAAACACAACATGAATACAAAACACAAACGTGCACTTTACCTGAGTTATTAGTCAGGCTGTCTGAGACGTGAACTCAGAGAAATACAGAAACAGCCTTGTAATGGTGGAAAACCATTGTGTTAAACTGGAAAAGAAAACAATTTTATTTAAAATAGTTATTTAAAAAGGTGGTCTGATCTCTGAGGGCAGGTACACCTTCGAGGAGGAAACGCGGGTGAGAAATCTGGTGCTCAACTGTTCACAGATTACAAATTCCAGCCTTCTTATACATCACTTCAGAGGAAAATTCAAAGGATTTCCTGTTGGCATAACCAAGTTGTACTAATATATATTTTAATTCCCAGGGCAGACCTTCACCAGCAAACAAGGAAACACCAGTCAATAAAATATCGTATATGCTTAATCGATTTTAGCTTTACAAGGTTACCCACGTGCAAATTGTGTAAATAATGAAAGGGCTTTCATTACATTCCCTCCTGTCATCTACTCCTCCCTTTGGCTTGGACATGCCAAAGCTACACACTGTTACACACTGTAACTAACGTACAGGTAGCTGGCTAACTGCACTCCATCTTAGCTAAATAAAACCAATTTATGCCCATGGAAGCACAGGCTTCCACAACTCCACTTTGGATGAGGGGTTAATGCAAGGCTAAATGAATAGCCTCAAGCATCCTCTATGACAACAGCTGCAATTTGAAAGGGGGCACGTTTCTCCCAGAGAAGAGCACAAGACTGAGAATCTAGTTGCCCACTCATCAAGTGATGATATCGTGGCCAAAACATTCCTTTAACAGTGATTTTGTTTATGCACGGGACTGTCATTGATTTGCAGGACTTGGCAGGCTGGTACACAAATTTTATAAAAGGGTAAAAGAAAACTGTGGCTCAGGTGGTAGAGTGGGTTATCTACCGATCGGAAGGTCCGTGGATCGATCCTCGGCTCCTCCTCTCCTGAACCCCAAACTACCCGTAAAGCATCCATCGGAGTGAGTGTGTGTATGTCAGATAAAAGTGCCTAAATGCCCAACTGCTTTTCAAAACTACAATTTTAGGAAAAAGTCCAGGTGTGCAAAGGTGAGAAAGGGCGGGGTTTAATTTTTCTGATGTCCTTATTTTTCTCTCCAAACCCAAATATGTCTTACACATATCGAGTGCCGTATCAGACAAAACCACCAACACCACCACAACAACAGTCAAACCAGGATAATGGTGCGGAGAGGAGCTTCATATTGTCCTCCTTTCTTTAACAAAACAGTACTTATCTACTCTGCTTCATGAGTGGCGAATAAAGTGAAATTAGCTAAGCTACAGGGCAGAGAGACAGGATGAAGGGAGAAAGGGATGACAGAGGCAGGTGGACTGAAGGAGAAACAGAGTGATTTTGCTGCTTCAACGGTCTTAAACAGGAAGGTCAGCATCTTCAAACAGCAGTCAGAAAAACAATGAAAGGAAGAGGCAGGGGAGGAGGATGGAGAGAAGGTGGTTGATAAGAAGAACAGCATGCAGTGTTAGCAGATTACACCTGACCAGGAAGGCATGCATTAGGACTGTGAATCAACCACATGAGCAGTTTCAGAAGAAAAAGGATGTTAGGAGGTGCATCAGTATGTTTCAGTGTGCCCTAACAACAAAGTAACTGCTCTAGAATTAGCCAATTAGAACAAGCTCTAATTACATCTACTCCCTATCATGGGTGAAAGCAATGTTAATTTGAAGGTGCACAAGTTTCCACCTACAGCGCTTTGACAAAAACACATTCCTGTGTTATTCTGACATGATTGATAGCAATGTTAAATTAAAGGAGCATTCTTGTTCTTTTACAGACGGTCGAGACAGAAAAGTGAAAAATCACAACAAAACGAAAACAATTGAAGTGGTGGACAAGTGAAAGGGACGGTTCATTTAAGTCCTTTACTCGTACTCGAATGCGTAAGACATATTTGTCCACTAGCTAGTCCACTGGGGTGATGTGGGTTACATGTCTCCAATTCACCTTCTCACAAGAATAATAATAATAATAACAATAATGTCCTTTTTTATATTACTTCAAATTACAAAACAGTGGAAATGCTAGCAGGAGGTGCTATGATTAGAAATGAAGTCTGGATTATATTATTGCCTTACAAAAACCATTTATTAACCTGCATGTTTTTTCTTATATTTCTTGAATGAGCCTTTACTGGGTAAGCATTGTATGACTTTGTTCTCCCTGTGATGTTATGCACACTTGTGACGCATATGCCTGAATTATGATCCTTTAGTGAATGTCAGATTTAGAGACAGAGTCAATTGTAACCTGAGCATAGTGTGTGAAGCCTGGCTGTCCTTGAAAAATGCATGTCAGCATTCATATTGTGACTGCTGAGTGTGCTGTCAATTTTGAATTGCATATCTCAACACCAGTTATGACTGTTGTAGAGCGCAGCAGAGGACGGGAGAGGCGGGAGGATGAAGGTGAGGTGACCGAGAGGAGAGAGTGAAAGGACAGTAGGAATAAGAGCAGATGGCACACTGGCTGCCAGGAGAAAGGGGGAATGAAGAGAGAGGTGAGATGGAAGCTAAAGCCTGCTCTGGTGGCAGAACGGTGGTCCCATTTCTCCATTGTTTATGTTTTTATTCTTTTTAAAAACACAAGCTGCATATGACTATAACCTGTATCTTTGGTTACATAATGGTTTTTGATAGAGAATGAGTGATAACAGTTTTAAAGATGTATTCACTTCTTCCGTGTGTCCTGCCTGCTCACTGAGGGAAATCAGCTGGCGCCTTCAACTTAGTCACAAGAACAAAAAATATTATACATGATATCAACGTGACTTAGCATTAACATTAAACCAGCTCAGTGAGATGCAAGGAGACAGCAAGGCAAGGTGAAGGACCCTTTGTGGGAGAAACAGCAATAGGGAGATGAAGGAAGGAAAAAATGGGAGGAAGACACAGAAGGAGAGTGGATTTAAGCAAAGAGGGAAATTAGTCATCTGCAGGGGGTGTGGAGGATTTCAGAGAGGCATTATGTCCTGGCTCAGGCTTTTCTCTAGTTCTTAATCCTTCCAACTTGCATGTACTGTATCACAGCATGGAAAGTCTTTGCAGAAACAACAGCGAGGATCCTCTTCATTTATCCCCACTATGGCACAGGACCAACTTATCAAAGAACTTTGGAGCCCACTATTACGAGCGCAGTGTTGAGAAAGGCTAAATGAAGAGATGAAATGATTGAAAACAGGAAGTAAAAGAGCATGCAGCATCCAAGACACCAATGTCAAAGCTATAATATGCAAACTGATGTGAACTTTAGGGGATTTTTATGAGCAGAAATGCAGTCAGAGACAGCAGCACCCGCCTAAGGCCGCCTCTGTCCAAGCACTCGCAAACACTTGAAGTGAAATATGGCAGCGATCAGACCGGAGGCTGGGACGAGGCACACTGACGCGCTTACAGTTACATAAGATGTGACATTGCCCCCTGTCCCCACAGGTTTTTAATGACTCAGGAGTATTAGCAGTAGTAATGTCAGTTCCACCCCGGCGATCTGGGGTCACATCTTCCAAACATGCTTTGTAAGAAGCACATAAACTGAAGTCTCTACACAGTTTATGAAAACTGGTATTTTTGTGACTCTATAGTGACTATTACAGCTGGTAAAACACATATTGAAAATGGTATTACCACCTTGGCTATGTACTGCAGCTTTGAATCATCTGCTGATGTAAAATTGTTAGATGGTGAAAAGCAAAAATGTCATTTTACAGGGTTTTTCTGACAAACAGGTATAGGAAATATTTAAAAATGTCTTTCTAATCGCCACAGATGTTATAAGAGAGGCATGACATGTGGAGAATGGCAAAAACTGCTGTCCTGCCTCTGTCCCCAAACAGCCAATCAGCAGATCAACCCTATAAGCCAACAGGGTTCCGTGTGCACAGCAGAGGTTCCCGATGGTTCTCACTACGTGGTGGGAGGGATATCATCACAGGATATTTGTTCAGTGTCTCCCTTATTTAGGGTCAAAATGACCAAACGTTTGAAGCAGTTATTTATCAGATTTTATGTCCGAGTGAGATTAAAGCTCCGTCGCTCTCACTCTCTGTAAAGGTTTCCAAGATGGCGTCCAAGAGCCCTCCTGAGATCGCAGCCAAGCGGCCTCTAGAAGAAATGTGTTCAAACTGAAAGGAGCATGATTTAAAACAACAAGAGTGTCTCCATTGTAGTTACATGTTAATGTGTTGGGTCCTCTTCACTCATGCCGGCCACATCACAAAGGTAATGTTAATTTGTTAGGACAACATTCACCATGTCGAAAGATTTATTTAACTTTTACCAGCACAGCTGGAGAAAGCTCCGGACCCCCATGACCCTGAAGGGGGTAAACAATTTAAATAATGGATGGAAGGATTTTTTTTTTTACCAGGGTAACATTAGTCATAACATTAGTTTCATTAACCAAACAGCATCAACTCAGCCATTTCTTTCCAATCACATGAACGGGAAATACCCAACTACCCTGCACGACATCACGCAGTCCCAGAGTACCTGTAAAAGAAATGCTTTACCAAAAACATAAGCAGAGCACGTTTATACTCTCCCACACTGAGGCAGGTTATGCTGGATGAAATTAACAAAATGTGCTGAGTGACATTTGCCTCTCTGTTGGAGGTGAAGGTGAGCAATCACAGCACAGCGGTCAAATACATTGGTGATTGCCTCATAATTAAACAACCACTGTATGAAACTGATGACAGAAATGTAATAAATTGAGCACACCTTATTTTTTGAATGGACGTTATTTGTTGCAGTTAATAACAGACCTGATAAACGATAAGTGAGCCACTAAAATAGCATCTTTATCAACAACCTCCCCTCTGCCTAAATGTGAATAACTGATACAAACTCAAAGCTTTGTGACCTCAAGCTTGAAAGGTCTGTCACTATAAACCTCAGGCCTTGAACATCATCTCCCATTAAAGCCAGAGAAAAGCAAACATATGCTCTTGTTTTTATTTATGTTCATATAATTATTAGGACGTCCACAGAAAGTCTGATAAACAGCAGCTCCCTCTTCCTTGCTGCATCCTGAGAGAGAAATGCCAGGAGCCACACAGAGCTGGCAGACGCTGCCGAGGCCTAAAGGGACACACACACACACACACACACACACACACACACACACACACACACACACACACACACACACACAATGGTGAAAGTTATGTGCAGAAAGACAGAAATATAATCTATTCACATGCAGACATTCATCTGAAAACAGTAAATGTGCGCTAATGCTAATGGCCACAGTAAAGCTGCATTTCATTAGCGGGAGTAAGATGCATTTATGCAGTCAAAATTCATAAGCCAGACTTTTTAGTTCACACTTTATAATGATAAATGAGACTTAAAAATGTTTCCCAAAGAGGCCTCTGAAAGAAATGTCTGAAATGTGACCTATGAATACTAAAACATGGCAGCTCCTCTGCGTGGTGTGCATGAGAGGCAGTGTGTGTTCAGGTCTGCGATGCCCTCTGACCCATTTAGGCCATCCTGCTCAACCAGATGAGAGACCAAATGTTTTTTAGCCTTCAGCCAGTCAGCTCAGGCACATCTGTGACAGACTGCTGGACTCGAGGCTGGACCTCGAGTGTGAGTGTGAGTGTGTGTGTGTGTGTGTGAATGTAGATGTACTTGTGTAAACTTGTGACTTTTGTAAAAATGCAGTTACGTGAAGATTAAAACTATTTATGCAGACTAACAGCAGTAAAATTATTATGCTGTTAAGTTTACATCACGTCCTTTCATTTTTACACGGCTGAATCGTCACTCATTCCTGCCTCGTGTGTAAGTCTATGCATATCGGTTTGTGTGTGTATTTGATGGCCTTCCAATAGTCAAGTATAAGGTGTAAGGAGTCAAAATAAAGGTGTAGTTTTTGCGTTTGACCACTAGCTGGCAGCAAACCATCTTCCTTGATGTGCTCATCAGGTACAATCTACAATATCCAGTCTCGTATGAAGAAAAGCACATCTGTCACCTGCAGTATCAGCCCGTCATTGATCACCAGTCTGCTTTGATGTTCTTAGAGGAAATATCCTATTATTATGTGTTTATAGCATAAAAAAGATAACCCAGCCCCATTCTTCTTATTGTTACTTAAATCTTAAAAAAACAGGACAAGTGATTTTTATCTTGTAACAATATCATCACGATGATGAAAGCATGAAGTTGTTTGTTGTGGTTTGTTTCCTTGAAAGCTGCTCCCACCGTTAAGAGCCGGTGAAGTCCATCTGCTCGTGAAGAGCCTGCGATGCGATCAAAAGCCTGCAAGCTTTGGTAAACAAACACTCGTGCATGAAGAACTCTGAGGAGCCGCAGAAATCTCCTGATTTCTTAATGCACTGAAATACATTAAGCCACTGCCTACCAGCATGCAAAGGAATATGCACTGCTCAGAGGACACCTACCAGAGATTTAAAAAAAAAGAAGTAATAATGTATTGGAGAATATCAAGGACCTGTGGAGCTCATCTGCTCTAAGTTTAGGAGGAAACCTCACAGTCAGCATGCCTGATCTAATGTTCAAGACTTGTCATAAGTTAATCTGAGAGGAACACACATGAATCGCTCTCTACCCACCTTCATATGTTCAGTGCTGTCAGTTAAAATCAGTCCCGTGCATATTAATAACAGAGGCCTTTTCCATCTGCGAGGAGGTTGTTATTACCTCATCAAATGAACAGAAGTAGTAACAGGCTGTGTGCTTCTAGCTTCACCAGTGGAGGTAGTTGAAGCATTTCTGTGTTTTACAGCCTGATTCTGGTTTTCTGGTTCCCAGTAGGCAACAGAAGTTCTTGGTTTCAGTTTTAGGTTTACTGGGACATTTAACCATCAGGGTATTATGTTTCTATATGATCTGTGCTGCTTTCTGTGTACCCTTGATTATAACTATGGCACTGATAGAGCCTCACTGGGTTGATAACATCAGAAACAGGTGTCTCTGTTCCTCCTGCACAAAAACCCTGTCTCAAAATATTTCCAAGTACAACTAATTTAATAGAGCTTAAAATTTTTCCTCAGGATGTTTACACACCTCTAACTCTCAGTATCTCATCTGGTGTTGAAGAAAATGATGTTAATTAAGGAATACCTGATCCATATCAAGCACAACAACAAAATGATTCATCTGTTCCCTTAAGACAGTTTGCAATTTACAGCCAGCTGTGTAATAAATATTTTACAGGTTCAGAACTCCTGACCTTGTGTCAAGTGTCCTCATTAGCTCCCGCCATCTGCCACCCCAGGTGGTGGGGTCATCATGTATGATGCAGTGAGCACAAAGTGGCCATCTTGACACCCTTTAACATACAGGAACACAACAGCACTCCCACAGGGAAATGTTTGGTTCATTTATTCCACCTAACCAAGCCGAGGCCGGTTTACATCCTCGTTATAGAACCCGGAGCTTGTTAACACGTCCATTAATTAACATGTTTTAATTGCTGCAGTGATTTATTACAGCGTCACACAGCTAACAGACAGACTTGCCCTTTGAGTTTATTAATTTTCAGGGGAGTTTTGCTTTATTAAAGCTGCTGTGGTGCATTTCAGTCCACGGATAATGAAAAGTGTTGCAGGCTCTTCAGAATGGTTGTTTCTGTACTGAGTGTGCATTGTGACAGCTTTTCTCCATCGAGCTCCATTCTTATCCAGTACGCTCATTTTTCAAAGTGCTATTGATTAAATGCAGCCTTAACTGTCCCAAATGTGTTATCTTTCAATAAACTGACTGCAGAATGTGCCCATTGTGTGAAGAATTTGTTGTGTGTAAGAGTTTACCAAGAGGAAGAATAAGCTTCAGCTCATTTCACTCATTGTGTGTCTGTGATTATTATTGTTAACTGTGGCATTAGTTCTGACTGCATACACAAATTGTATTGGATTTCAAGGAGAAGTTTGTCTAGCAAAGTTGTTGTTTTCCCCTCGTGCCTATTATACTTTTGTACTTTGGCGTCCTCCCCAGCTCCACCCTGCTGACTCTCATCCCAAGAAAAAACAATAATAATGGCATCGTGGAAACAAAGTGGCAAAATGAAAGTGTTATATGCCAGACTTTAAGATGGTTTTGCTTTGTTCCATTTTCACACAGAGTGATGCGTGAAACATTTGTATTAAATCCTATATTTTTTATTGTGTAACTCAGTTAAGCAATAAAGTTATATTCGTCCGAGAACGTCATCTTGCCAAAATAACAGAATCAGCAGCCAAAAGTTAAAGCGACAAATATCGGTGGTTCTACACAGTCACAAATGTGTCCTTTCCACCAAAGCATTTATGGTCCTGGGCCAGTTTTCATGCCACTATGAACCAGTCTAACCTGCTGTCAGATGAATTCTCAGCTTGTTATGCTCCATCCTTGCTGATTTCCAGAGAGGGTTTGGTGTTCCCTTACCAATCACTGCTGCTTGTAAGCAGCCTGAGAAAGGTGTCACTACGCATGGCTAACCGTTAGCCCTGAAGCACTGCTCACTGGACTGATTGTTTTTCAGCCAGCTGTTACTGTCACAGAGCCAGATGAATCAATCAGCTCAGGTTAGTGGATGGACTCAGACATCTGGACCCAGGTAAAAGCAGCCCACATAGTCACCTGTCATGCCAGAACCACAGGGTGGCTTTGTTTTTTCACAGTGAAGGTAGGTTAGGAGATGGCATATTGTTTCATTTTAATATTCCAGATTTGACTGAAGTGCAAATTTTGGACCCTGAGTGAGTTTTATGGAGCTAAATAATGCGTAATACACAAGCTTATTTGTCAAATATCTCTTAGTGCATGTTTTTAATCACAGATGTTTTTTGCTTGTACACAACTTTTCGTTGAAAAGGAACCACCTTTTCTTTAAGGAACTCTCTATTTTTGCACCCTAGAGCATGTCTGGCCCTGTGTTGGTGGGGGAAGCCTGTTTTTCCATGTCAGTGCTCCAAAAAAAACCCCCAATGTCCTGAAGTGAGCAAGTGCACCGTCATCAAGACCAAGGCTAGGACCTTCTGATTATCAGCGATGGCTGTCAGATGGATGATGACAGAACCCCAAAGCAGCTGCTGCGCAGTGAACAGGGGCACCCCAAAAAGCCCCGGAAAGACCGTGCCAATGAGGACTCAGCCAGCAGTGGTAAAAACAGACAGAGCAAAGCACTAACAGAGGCCTACTCAGCTGAGGCACAGTGCCAGTGACATCACAACAGAGCCACCAATCGTCAGTCATGATGTGGATAATACTGACTGACCAATCCATGATTTTTCCTAACCCAGTAGTTTCTGTACCTAAAGATGGAAGGAACCATTGCCTAAATCCAAAATCTGTCTGTGGCTGTAAAGAGCAAATGCAAATTTATTTTGACATTTCATTTGTTTTCTTCTTACGCATCGCCACAGAGAGTCTAGCCCGACACAATGACAAACTCACTTGGAAACAAGCTACACATTATCTTCCCAAATTACATTCGTGGTTAAAGAATGAAGACTGACACACAGAGCTGTGTTTTCTCTCTGCCTACCTCCCTCTCTCATTCTCTCCTGCAGACATGTAGACACATGCATGCAGAGTCTCACACTCACATTTTCACTGCCCTCCATTGCCACTCCAGCTCCTCTTCTCCTGCTGATGGAGTCGGGCTCAGAGGGGATGTTGGCTCTCCTGCTGGCTGTCATCAGCCAAGGCATCACCTGCAGACACACAAACATGGATGGATGGAGTGATGGATGCATGGGACACACATACTCACACACACACACAGGCAACCATGGAAGTATGTATGCAGTCAGGTTTCCATCACTTCAGAAGACATTACATTTACTTACATTGACTGAGCTGTAGACTTATCTTAGCCTAACCAGTAGTTGCTTAACCCCAACTTAGACCTAACCCTAACTCTAAACCAAGTCATAAAATGTAAGGATTTATGTTTCTGTCACCCAAAGCAAGTCAGTTTCCTACAATGAGGCTGTGTAAACAGAATTATTCCCCACAGTATGAGGGAAATGTACCCACTCGCTCTCTCTTTTGCTCACTTCCTCACACTGTCTCTTTTCCACTTGCAGATATGAGACACCCGCTTCAGACTGTATTACCATGCAATGAGATAAGATTGAAGGAAGTTCGTTATTCTTCAAGGTCCTGATCTCAGTTAGACTTTGCGTACATAAAGCATCAGTTAGGAACTGCACAATAGTGCTACATTATAAAGGCCAGGCACACTTCACTCATATTGATCATTGTGATAGTATTTTTGGGATGAACTCGTCCATTTGGTGAAGTCTCACTTCTTTGGGGAGGCCCTGAGCCTTTTTGGAGCTCATGACCTGACCATTGTCTGTTTGGCATCTTCTGTTTTGCCTCTCGGGAGGCCTCAAGGACAGACTGGCTGCCTGTTATCTGTTAGGAGACATGGGAGGAAGCAGAACCTCACTGTGTTTCCTTATCGGGAGACAGAAGGGATACAAAGGACATTCTCTGAGGAAGGATGAACTTCAAACTAAACAACCTGAACCTACTGTAATGCTTTCTTTTTTCTGTGATATCAAGTATTTACATAATAAATATATCTGTATTTTATAATTTTGATCAGTGTCTATTGAAAGACTAGCTCTGCATGAGGAAAAATTGACTACATTTCCATAACAATCACGAGCTAAGACTCAGTCTGCATCTGTTTGCAACAAATGTCACTTTAAGAAACAGAAGAAGGAAAGGGCTGTGAGTGCAGACAGAGTAGAAAAGCGCTATATAAGAACTAGTCCAATCCGAGCCAGCTCTCTTTTGCATGTTTGGAATTACAAAGTACTTACTGGGCTCTCACCATCAGCCTCAGGTTGAACTGGAAGCGCCTTTGGAGAGAGCTTTCACCACCACGACCAATGCCTTCTGTCAAGATTTTAAAGAAATGTAATCCAGAACCACATCAGAATTTAACTGACTCTTCCTTTGCCCATCATTTCACTGCTCCATTAAGTCATTCTTTGTGTGTAATATTGCCGACAGACAAACAGCACGGGCGTTAAAGATTCTCCAGACCAACGAGTAAACTTTAAAAAAGGTGTGCCAAAAACTGCAGTCTCTCAAATGAACACCTGAGGCGCTCTTCAGGAGGTGGCTCGAATCCCCCACAAATTGCATGTTCAAATGCTAAACTTCAAAGATTACACATTACATTTTTAAAATTTTCCAGTTCAGCTTCTTTATGGCAATGGAATATTTGTATCAGTTGCCTTTGAAGGCTTCAAGTTTGCATTATTGGGGGCGTGGCTGTTTTGCACTGATAGCTGTGGCTGCTAGCTGTTCAACTGGGCTAATCAGAGCCACGGAATTTGAACTCCTGTCTGCGTTTATGGTGTTAACAGTTTTGGGGGCAATTTTAATGCAATTAGAAACAAACAATTTAAAATTACTAACAAATAACAAGAAGCATGTGTTCCTGTTTTGCTGAGTTAAGTTTAGTAGCCCTAGTTAGCAGTGTCTGTGCGATGCATCCATTATGGATCTACCTTGCTTAACAGCCTAGCTAGCATTAGCTTTTCATGCTTGTTTAGATTTTTCCCATTTGAATGTTTGACATTTAGCTTCATTGGCTCGGGTTGCTCTGATGTGTGTGATGTTATGCTGCTGCTGTGAATCACCCTTTCTATGAAGGCACCTGTTCTTTTAACAAGCTCCTGCTGTTCCACCCACACTTAACAACAAAAGCCATTTGAATAAAGACTTCTTTTTTTACAGCAGCAAATTTATTTCAACTTCTTTTCTTACGTGACAAACAGAAAACATTACTGACAGCTTGACAATGACGAACATCAATTACTGTCTCTGTCTGGAAACCCGGATCTTTATTCCTCTGATCAGAGCTGTTTGTTTTCCAAAAGCTGTTAAAAAGAACACACACCAGGGAGTTTATGCACGAGGTTAAATATGGTGATACAGGTCTGTCTCTCTCACAGACACACACACACACTAATGTGATCTAATGGTTACTGACAGCACAGTGGAGTTGTCATCAGGGTTGCAGTGCTGCGGTCGCACCACTTCTGGATCACATACTTCCCATCTCTTTATTATTGCTCACCTGAGTCCAGTTCAATCCACTCCATTGGATTTCTGTCCATTCCAGCTCCGGGTGGAGTGTGTGGGATGGACTAGGCCACAGGAGAGTGAGCAAAGTCAAAAAAGAGATGTGACAGCTGGTCAGTAATTACACTACTGACCCCAGTAATTTGATTTATTAGGTCAGGCTGAAGCAATGAGTAAGTCACTGAGGCAGGTGGTCAGGAAAAGCAGGAAATGAGTCTCCTCCCTCTTTCTATGCCTGGAAAAATGACAGTGGATCTGCCACCCCCTAGTGGAGGGAGGCGTCGAAGTGTACCCTGCATCTCAGTACTGGACCACAGTCATAAAATACTTTATACTCAGAATTACATCCTTTTCTACTTAAAACTTGTCAAGTGAGGGAAGACAAAGCAAAAATATATATAATCAATAAGTCCCACTGCCTCCCTTGCTGTCAAGTCTCAAGCTGCCTGTTTACATACAGTATGTATATGTTTTTTCTATTCCTACTGACAGACCATTAAAGAGAATGATGGTGACAGATGGTGAAGGCTTCTCCTTTTCCTGCCATTAGAACAGCTGGCCAAATGTAAACATAAACTTTAAGTGAGTTCATGAGGCTCATGCAGCCAAGCTCATGAAAAACTTTGGCTCACATTTCAGTTACATAAGCGTGTTCTCTACAAGGTTGAGATTTTAAGAATAAGCCGTGGCAAGAGTGACCCAGAAGCCCACACACAGTGACCCCACAGCTCCACAGAACACAGCCCACTGAGCAAACTAAATAACTGCATTTTAAATAATGAGTATAAAAAGCCTCTTGCTTATATTTGATTGTGTCAGACATACAGTAAGTGGAGTGGATCTCAGAGTAATGAGTTTGTGGACACCTATTATAATAAATCAAGCACATTTTCATTCACACAGCCTCTCAACCATATGCACAAGGTGCCATTTGGTGCCTGTCATGATGCACTGAGTGTATGGCAACAGTGAGGTACAGTCTCACTTCCATCTTGGCACAACACAGCACAACCAGGACCCATTGGTGCTGCATTTGAATACACTGAGTAATAATTTGTAGTTGTACAGGGTTAAACAGGGTTCCTAATACCTAACCACATAGTTAATGCTTAAACCTGATAACAAAAGTCTCCAGCTGATTTTTACTTCATCACCACCCCTCTCATTTTCCAGTATATCAGTGTATCGAGGCAACAATGCAAAAGCACACCTCGTGTACATCTCTGTGACGCCGGTGACATCTGACAGCAGTATTTATAGCTCTGGGATCAGAGCGTGTTGCCAAACCCTGCTGCTTCAATGGTATTTTGGACAATAATGTGCATTCAAGTTTGCAGCAACAGTTTGATTCCTTAAAAAAAGTTTGGTGAGGAGGAAATTCACTAGTCTGCACAGAGCCCTGACCTCAGCCTTTAGAATGAACCAGAACACCTACATTGTTGGACTTCACTGATGTGTGCGTGCCTTTATCGCTGCAGCCAGGTTCAAGGTTCAGGTTCAGTTTGTGGCAGTAGAGAAATAACCTTTTATAGCTACTATACTATACTTTTTATATTTATTTTTCATGTTTTCATACATATCCCTGTAATTAGAAAAGGATCATTCTCAGTATATTTGCAGTACATCTGAGGCCAGCACACCCCCATCAGCTGTGCCAAAGCTCCATCAGTGTCAAATCAACTTAATGCTTTCTGGGAATCAGGATGGGTTTCAGGTCAAACTGAGCTCAGTATAAAATAAGGTCTTCGGTCAAACTTGTGGCATCGGTCTATGAATGTCATCGAGACAAGCACGATGCATGAAACGTTCCCATCCCTGTGAGCGTGCATGCAGAAAGGCATCACAAGAGAATTTTCAGATAGACATAAACCAGCGTTTGTAAATAGATGTCACATAAAGTCATCATATGCAGCCTGTGTGCAGGTGTGAGTGTGTGCGTGCGGTAAATTTCATTTTCAGTCTTTGCCTGCAGCGTGTACGTGGTCACCCAGAGGCCAGCACGAAGCTGATGGGGAGCGTGAACTCCAGCCAGTCTGCCCTCCTCTGGTCAGTGCTAGGATTATTATCCTGACTGCCCAGTTAAAAAGGGCAATGAGTGAAGTCTTTATTGCACCACATTTATCACAATATCCAAAATATTGCATCTGCTAGAGCTTGATGAGTTTATTGATGAAGAGAAATGACTCGGGAGTGCTGAGGGTTTCAGTTTTTATCGGCCTCGGTCTATCGACCATGTTGGAAAAAACAAAAGAAAACTGCATTCGTGAAATCTATTTATGTCTTCCAGCTGAATCTCTGCTTCAGCTGTGCTGCTTACTTATATTGATGTAAAAAGGACAATCCTAGACATAAACTATGAACATGTTTCCATTGCTGATGCACAAATACATGTAGAAATGCATGTATTTGTGCATCTTTACACATATTTGCTGTCCCCAACAGCAACGTTGTGGCAGATATTTGGACTCAAAAGTGAGAGTCGGGGGATGGCTTAGGGTGAGGCTAAATTGAGTCTGCTTGGTGGGAAGACTTAAACGCAGGCAATCAAAGAAAACAAACACTTCCAAAAGGGGAACAAGTAAAAGGAGACAGACAAGAGCAACAAGAATTTGGCAGGGAGCGGAGAGGACTCAGAAACTGCATCCAAAGGTAATAATGGCAATGATGAGCATGTGTGGGGAGAATGTGGCTGTGATCAGGTTACAGGTGACTGGAGCCACTGTGGGAATCACAGCAGTGGAAATATGTAATAAACAATAATCAGAAAGACCCACCGCTGAAGATAACTATCGGTATATTACATGTTAGCATCTTTCCCCTTTCTTCTCTATTTGAACTTTTTGTGAAAATAACTCTGATGTGCAGTAATTTTGTATTTTCCTGTGAAACGTGTGACCTCCAACATTGGCTTAAAGCCTTCAGAAGAGTTTTCCTAATTAGCAGTTTGGTTCGGTATTCATTCCTTATTTATTCCTATTGTGTGAAAGTATCAGAGTTTAATGAATGATATTAAAATGTGAAATATGTGCTCAATTTTTAGAGGCACAAATAACAGAAAAAACAATACTGTTTGTTATATTGACTGCAGTGCTGCAGATTCACAGCCTGTTTCACACTGTGGTGCACTTCACTTTAAGCACCATCCTCACTACTGAAGCTTAAACATCAAACAAGCATCAAATATCGGCAACAGAGGATAACACTGTATTACTGTTAACATGATGCCATGTTGAAACAATTATTAAAATCAGTAATCTAGTATCAGTCACACTCTGTTATCAAATGCTTGTATTTTGGAAACTCCACAATAACAGGAGCGATGCTTTATTGAAACTGTCAGTTAATACAAATGCAGAAGCATTTTCTTCCTCCAGAATCAAACATCAGTTTTTTTTGTATTTCACACTGCAAAAAAGAAAATGATTACTTTGACTTTCTTGTTCTGCTGTCTTACACAGAGTGACAGGAAAAACAGGGAAGCGAGGAAGGAGGAGACATTCACTCCTCACAGCACTTTAACAATCTTAATAAGCTCCTGATTCGACTGAATTATCGCCTTCACGGGATCTCTGACACTAAATAAAGCTGGGAGGTTTCGAGGAGGGGAACGCTGTGAGAGGACAATCTGTCGCATCGCTTTTCCAAATGTAAGCACAGCTAATATCATGGAAATGAATCGAGCTAGAATGAGGCCTGCCTCAGAAACATTACGGGGGATGACTTCATCTAAGAATGAATCTGTGAACTCGCTCATACAAACTCATACAAACTGCATTATTTCAGTGTTGTTTAGATGCTGAATGGATTTGATTTCTATTTGACTTGCAATTCCAGAAATTACCCTCAGGTGTTCTGGAGCACTCCTCTCTGCTCAGCTGCAGTTGCATTGCTTCTTCTTCATACTGCTGAATTTATACCTCAGTTAGTGACATGAATGCACCGGTAAACCATTTGTGACATACACATGCCAATCATAAACTCTCTGTAGATGCCTAAATGTCAGCAAAAGAGGCAAATCAGCAATTATGGGAAAAGAAGATAAAAGAAAGGTCACTGCGCGCAAATAAACATATAAACACAGAAGCGCTTAATATATGAAACATGGATATTCAGATCAGTGTAGCGTGCCGACTTTAATCTGAAATCCAGGTCATTAATGAACCGGCAGTGTGGATGGTGAAAGCATGAAAGGCACTTACAGCACGTTGGAAACATTTCATAATTTATTTTTTTTGTCAGGTTATTTAAAAATAACTGATTGTTGCAGAGTGTAAAAAACAGAAGTGAATCCCTGTGAAATTTCACCTAAATGTCAGATTATTCAAAGACCTTCGGAGAAAGAACAGCCAGAATATCTTTAAGATGCATTTCCTGAAAAACTGAACACACAATCCTCTTTCTTCCCTTCCCTCAGCTTTCTTCCCTTTTCTCTTTTTAAGAGGCTCTGCTGCTCTGCAACACCCCAAAGGTGTTCTTGTGAATTCATCTCAGGGATCATACTTGCCCAGGTCATACTTTTACTCTTTTCTCCACTGCCATCACTTTATCCATACAGCACATATGCATCTTATTTATTACACTCTCACCCATATAATGCAAACTGTGTATGCTGTATACCTTACCGGCTACAAATGTATATAGTGTGTTTCATATCTGTATGTAGTGTTTGATGTGTGTATATGTGTGTATATGTATATGTGTATTGATATTGATATATATTTTATGTATATAGTGTTTTCTATTCTATTTTATTTCATGTTTTTATTCATCCTTTCATTTTTCTCTGTACTGAGCTGCTGTAATGCACAAATTTCCCCGTCGTGGGATCATTAAAGTTTTATCTTATCTTATCTTATCTTCTTCAGAAGAAGAAGAACTTGATTTTGGCATTGTAGATTAGATCAGATTATTATCATGCTGCAGTATTTCTGTTCTGCCAGGCTTCTGCAGTCATCTTGTAAGTTTGTGTTTCAGTGTGAAGCCTGGGCAGGCATTCATGCTGGAACCCAGCTGAGCCCCACCAACGGCCTGGGTTCGAACCTACAGCTGGCGCCGGCCTTTCTGCTGTGGAGTCAACATTTAGGAACATTACCCAGGAGTGTATTTACTCATCATGCATACTTTAAGTAAGTATAGCATTACGGCCTAATAATCATCTGATTACTAGATTTGCATTTTTCAGGTTTCAGATGCTTTTTTGATAAAACAGGAAATAATTCAAATTCACTTGATATTTTTTACAGAAATAACCTATGAAGGAGAAATCATTCTTGCACCCTGTGACACGAGTGCACCGTCCTTCACTTTCAGGAGACAGAATCCATCCATTCTGTTCCACTTATCCTGGGGAGCTGGAGCCTATCCCAGCTGTCATAGGGTGAGAGGCAGGGTACACCTGAACAGGTCGCCAGCCTGTCGCAGGGCTAACACAGAGAGACAGACAACCATTCACTCACATTCACACCTATGGGCAATTTAGAGTGACCAGTTAACCTAACCCACTAACTGCATGTCTTTGGACTGTGGGAGGAAACACACGGAGACACGGGGAGAACATGCAAACTCCACACAGAGAGACCCGGGCGGAGTCAAACCCAGACCTTCTAGCTGTGAGGCAGCAGTGCTAACCACCGTGCCACCGTGCTGCCGAGACAGCATGTTAATAATCAAGTGGTCAAATATTATCACATCAGAAAAGTAGGACTAAATCAGTGAAATCTACTACTATACAATGTTTATGAAATAAAACCTTCATTTTACAAAAAATATACCCTCAGATACCCAACATTTATGGATAACTGTGTCAATCTGCTGTTCTCAAAGAATCCTTTTTTAAAATAGAAAAAAACCCGAAAAAAATGGACACACTGCACACCAGAAGTATAGCACTGAAAATGCCACTCAGAGTCTTTTGAGACATGCAATAAAATGAAGATGGTAATTTCTTTCCTTTCTTAAGACTTTAACAAAGACCTTCATCTTTTCCCTGGAAGACAAAGCCTGTTCCACCCACCTGCTCTGAACATTATCAATTATTTCCTGAAGTGCACTGAATAGTCACATTTCATTCAACTTCTTTTCTCACTTCCATTGTACAGCATCTTTATTTGACAATGTACCTCTCCTGTTCACTGTTTGCTTTATGATCACCTGCTGCTTATCATCAGCCTGCTGCTACTATTGAGGTCCTGTCATGTCTGTATATTGTGTTCTGATACCATATAAAGCGATACGTCTCTGGTGTGCTGTCATTTGCACTCGGCAAGTCAAGTCTTGCTTTGCCTGCCTGTTGTCGAGCCCTCGGAGATGATGAAGAGTGGTGAGACATCAAAGATTCTGAATCAGGATAAGCTACTGCTCTCATTTTTACCGAGATGCTGTCACTGCCATTCTTTTCATGTTATAAAAAAAAAACTCAAAGCAGACAGAAATTTAAAATTCAAACTGAATTGCTGTGAAGAATTGCTGAACACGTAATTCATTGCCATTTGCCTTGAAATTAATAAATGAACCAGTGCTGGATTTTTCATTCCAAAATGAAGAACAATAAACTCAATAATTAATTAACACTTACTTACTTAGAGGTCAACACAAAAATCATTATCATGAAAACATGTTTGATAATTACAAATGTGTGGTAGGAAGGCACAACAGTGGAATTTCCCTTTAACTGAGCAGCTCTCTCAGAGAAGAGACTCGTAAGTGGTTTTTGCCGTGTGCTGTAAATTCATCTCTTGAAACATGCAGTAAATCATTGTTTGTGCACCTGGTGGGCAGTGGAGCAGTACCACTGAAGTACAGTGTATCGCTGGATAGAGTAGGTACTGCTAAGATATAAGTAGTCACAGTTGCCCGTGTGGACAACGAGACGCATACCAGTCATATTTCTAGGGTTAGTATATTTGCTTGATTTTGGTCTCCTCCACCTAGAGCTCGTTACATCCAGCCATTAAAATTTGGGCCACATCCACCGAGGTGTTCAAGGTCAACGTAATGATTTATTGGTCAAAAATAACTTAGAGTGTGGTACATTTGACCTCTGACCTCTCGTTCAAGGTCAATAAACTGATCTGAAGGTCATACCGATAATAATGCTTAACAGAGCTATTTAAAACTGTTTCTTACCACCATTGTTTGTATTGACAACATACATCCATATAGTGAATGATTTATGGAGATTCGAAATATCACATTACTTTGAACCTCTGACCTCTTCTTTAAGGTTAAAATAAGGTCAAACATTCATTAGGTTAGACTTTTATAAACTGTTATCTTTAAAACTGCTTAAAAATTTACTGCCTTTGTTTGTATTGGCAGCACTTAGGAAATGATACTGGTATATTAGGATTCTAAATATTACATTATAGTTTTCATCCAAATATCAGGTCACCTTTGACCTCTGACCTGACTTTATCATTTCACATCAACCATTCTTTCAAGTTGACCCCAAAATGCGTTATATCTTTAAAGAACATCAAGAGAAAGAATGCTGACACAAACCTTAAGTAGGAGCAGGTAATGGATGATAGGCATTGTTTTGGAAATAACTGGACATGAACAACTGGCGCTTATTATAGGTTTATAACTGACGAGGCAGCCCAAAGCAAACATCGGCCACACTACGCTTGCTACAGGCTTCTTACAGTGCATTTAAAAAGAACAATGACCATTTTTGAACTCAAGGTGAGTGCACAGTTCACCTGATGGGAGACAACCTGTCTCCAATCAGTTGTAGATGGACTTGGACTGAGTGCAACCACTGTCTGACTGCCAAAGTGTTAATTTATAAACTCTGATTGGCAACATGTTGCAGTCAGTCTGAGTCAGTCTGTGACGCTCAACAGAAGTCATCTGCATCTCGTCTCTTTGTGGTAGGGGGCTTCAACTGGCTACCAAGTATTCATTATATTCTTACATAAAAGCAGGGTTGCCAAGTGCTTATGTCACTTTGCAGTTAAATTGCCATCTTGCAGCAACTGCATCACTATTTCCATGAGATGAATTTAAGTAGTTTAAGTTTGCAATTTTCAAGTAAGACTGCTGGCTTACTTGTGGTTCCTAGGATACTTAAAAGTAGAATGGGAGGCAGAGCCTTCAGCTTTCAGGCCCCTCTTCTGTGGAACCAGCTCCCAGCTTGGATTCAGGAGACAGACACCCTCTCTATTTTTAAGATTAGGCTTAAAACTTTCCTTCATGATCAAGCTTATAGTTAGGGCTGGATCAGGTGACCCTGATCCACCCCTTAGTTATGCTGCTATAGGCCTAGGCTGCTGAGGGGGGGTCCCATAATGCACTGTTTCTTCTCATTCACCTTTATTTACTTGTTTATACTTCACTCTGTATTTAATCATTATTATTAATCTCTGTCTCTCTTCCACAGCATGTCTTTTGTCCTGTCTCTCTCCACTCAGCCCCAACTGGTCGCAGCAGATGACTGCCCCTCCCTGAGCCTGGTTCTGCTGGAGGTTTCTTCCTGTTAAAAGGGAGTTTTTCCTTCCCACCGTCGCCAAGTGCTTGCTCATAGGGGGTCGTTTTGACTGTTGGGTTTTCTCTGTGTTATTGTAGGGTCTTTACCTACAGTACAAAGGAACTTGAGGTGACTGTTTGTTGTGAACTGGCGCTACATAAATAAAATTGAATTGAACTGAATTGAATTTTATCACCAGAGTCACTCTGGATAGTGTAGCAGACTGCGAGTCGTCTAAGGCATGGGCCCTGTTCTTGCAGCAAACATTTCAAAGCAATGAGATTGCAAGTTCATTGCACATGGTCGAAATAATTTGGGTCATGCCTAGGTCAGTGTGACAGTAGCATAACCTGGTCTTCAAAGTGAAAAACAAGAAGGTCTGTATCAGGCAAACATTGTGCTTCAGTCCAGCCTTGTCTGCCTGATATTTGATAAAATGTTGTGCATCATACTCCAGTTTTATCCTTTTTGTTGTAATAGAAATACAGCTGTTGGTGTTACAGTTCTTTAGGAGTGATTTGGATTTTGTTATTTTCCTTTTTCCCCTCCTTCCTGCCTTTCATTCATTATTCTCAGGTGGAGTTGCACGGCTGGCTCGGTCGGTGGTTTCTGCCCTGGGGTGGAGCCTCTTGGTGCAAGTCATTCCTCCTGTGGCTGGTTTTAATGGAGCCAGACTGTCCCCATCTTCATGGTGACATTGGAGCTGTCTTTATTTGAAATCTTTTGTGCAATGATTAGTTTGCTTACCTTGTGACTCAGTGTTTCCCATGGTACCAGCTTGGAAACCTGTTTTCCTATCCCGTTAATCTCACAACCCCTCTAGATTGATCCTGGGAATTTTTACACCAAAGTTTGGGAACCACCATTTCATGGATTATGAAGAAAAAGACCAAACGTGTGGCCTGCCTTACTACTTCTGCAGCACTCCCAGATAAGGATAATAACTAGGCAAGTACAGGAGATGCTATCAAAAATAAAAAGTAAAAGATATAAGGTTGAGAAAGGGTGTTTGAAGTTTCCAACTCTTTCATCATCGAAAGGATGCGGACAGTGGCTACTTTCAAAGTCAACTTCACATCTCATTATCAGTGAAGTGTGAAGCAATAAAATGCAGCAAGAAAAACAGTCAAGACAGGAAAGATGATAAGAAATGGCTTTATCTGGAAATGAAAAGTTCGAAGGCATACAGGTCTCAATCTTTCAGTCTTTTCCTTATTTTGTCTGCCATTCTCTCTTTTTCTTCCCTCTACCTGCCCTGCATTTCACTTTGTTTTATCCTATCTGTCCATCAGCCATTTCTCACAATCAAAAATATCTCCTCTTACTTCCCTCTAAGTCTCTGGGTCTATCTTGGTCTCTTTATTTCAGTTATTCCCTTTTCTCTCGTCACTCTCTGTCAGTCTCCCTCACTGAGCCTCTCTCTGTCTCTATCTACACCTAACTTTTCCTGCACTGTGTCTGCCAGAGATAGAACCCCAGAACAGCATGTTTCTTTGAGTTTCATTTTTCCCAAAGAAAGCAAATATTTCTTCGACAGGAATAATGTCTGAAAACAGTACTCGTACTCTGAGGTAAAAAAGGGCAGCACAGCTGCCGTCTTCTGTTTTTAGTGGCACGCGATGCTGTCGGCAGGTAGGAGTCTGTCTTTTCTCAGGGAGCAGGTGACACGCCTAACAGATTCTTCAGTGCTTTGCTGTGATATCTATAGTAACTGTCACATCTAGTAGAGTTTTGTACCAAGTTAAATTTGGGCAGGAACAGTGAAGAGGTTCGAGTGTTTGCTATTCTGCACAGAAATGTAGGCAATACCTGCTCTGTCTTTTTTTCATCTCAAACATTGGTTTCTATCATTTTTTATGGGGATTTTACTTGTTCTGCCTTTCACAGATATCGTTCCTTTAAACTAATTACATGCAAAAAGTTACCCAAGTATCCGTCCAGCAACATGTAACATGTCACCATTACATTATAGGGTCAAACCAGAAGTGTTGGGGTTCTACTCAAAAAGTAATGTATTACCCACTGTTCATTACTTTTCTTAAAAGTAAAGTAGTGCCTTACTTAATTGCTTGCTGGAGAAAGTAATTTGTTACACTTCTTGTTATATTACTTTCTTGTTACTCTGTATAACATGGTTTCAATATAAAGTCCTGATACAAATCCCTATCCTAATGAACACAAAACCAACAACACCAAGCAAAGTTGAAAAGCGGCCTACAGACACGTCACAGTGATGGCCACAGTGATTCTGCTTTAGAAACATGAACAGGTAGAAATGGAGGCTCTGTAAGCCTGAGTGCTCATCACTGCCTTTCCTACCTGTGGAGGTTCGGGGTCTGGCTGCTGGACTGGGGTCAGCGTTCACTCAGCTTTAACGTCATTCTGGGTTCTTTGCTAACTTTGTGTTAGCATGCTGTCTGTGCAGATGACTGCAAAGAGCCAAAGTTGTGTTTGCAGCTTGATGTGGTTGCTTCTGTCCTGCACACAGTCTGCACTGTGCCATCTCACTCTTGTCCGTTTGTGCGATTAAAAATAAAAGTGATGTCCATGTCTGCGCTGCAGACTGCGCCACCGTTTTCCTCCTGTCATGGTCGCGGGTCTGTGACCCTTTGTTTCTTAGTTTCATGGACTTTTTTAGTTAGTTCATTTGCTTCCTGTTCATTGCTTCATTGTGTATATTGTTTCCAGTGTTCCCCTTATCTATTGTTAGTTATGTTCCCAGTGGCTTCAGACTTTAGTTCTCCCTTAGTGTTCCTCCCTTTTGTGTGGAGTCTTTTGTGTCTGTCTCCCAGTGTTGTCTATTCTGCGTTTCTGTGTCCGCTCACTTCCTGTTTTATTTTGCCATCCCGTATCCCATGTGCCTTATGTTTTGCTTTACTTCCCTGAGTCTCATTCTGTTCACCTGTTCTGCCCCAGCTGTGTCCACTTCCCTAATCACTCTCCTGTGTATTTAGTGTCTAAATTTTCCACTTGTCGTGTTTGTCGTGCCATTACATTGCAGTCGTGGCTGTGTCTCAGCCCTGTGGTTGCCGTGCTCCTAGCTTTTCCCCCAGATTAGGTTTTTTAGTTTCATTCTTCTCCTTGTTTGTTAAAGGTTTGCTTTCCCTTATCTGCTCTGTCTCTGAGTCCTGCATCTCACTTCTCACCTTTTCACATGCCGCACATTCAGCTTCTACCTCCTCTGTCACATGAAATGAAAGCAGCCGATTTTATCATATTTTTTAAAAGAAGGTATTTTTTATGTTTTATTTTGTTCCTATGTTAGTGGAGATTGCTTTATTATAAGTGTACTGATGTAAACTTGTATTTCCTTTTTATTTTTTAATGTTTTGTCTTTAAAAAAATTTTTTTTTCTAGCTTTTAGTTTGGTTTGAATTATTTTAGACACTTCTTACTGTGAGGTATCTGAGAAGCACTGCTGTAACAAAGTAGGACTGAGTGATTGTTAACTAACCCATTGGGTACGTCACAAATACACTGATCCTGGTTAATCAGTGGTCGCAGACACCACATGATCTGATTTTGCTGTTCATTATTAGTGAGTCTCATTCCACTTTTTATAATTATGTTAAGAGACTTACAGCACTTATGGTTAGAGAGCAACTTGAAAATTAATGCATTCAGTGACATTCAGCTTTGTTGATGTCATGGAGTGGTGTGCGGTGGCCTTTGTTTTTGTTGTTTTGTCTTTGCAGGGGGTTGGCCGGTTGTTTTCTCCTCCTCTCTGTTGGGTGGGGCTGGAAGCTGTCGTGTGGAGGCTCTGCACACCTGTGGCGAGTTGCTCATCAGGACTGTATTTAAGGGTTTGCTTTGACCTCCTGTCCTTGCCAGAGTGTCTGCAAACATCAGGGAAGCCTGCCTGCCTGCCCGCACGCCCGCCTGCCTGCCTGCCACCGCCCGCCCGCCCGCCCGCCTGCCTGTAAGAGACATCTCATCTTTCCAGCCACCTGCCCCTCTCTCTGGATTTTGTTTTACAGCTCCCCATGTAAGCCTCCACTTCCGCTACCTCCCTACATACTTCTGTGTTATGCTGACTCCAGTTTATAACCCATCTCTTCCTCTCCCTCCGTTTAGACCAGTCCCCCTGTGTTTACATTCCCGCCCGCAGCGAGCTAGAAGGTGGAACAGGACCCTGAGAAAGAAAACCTTAGAGAGCCACTCCCTGTTCTTTGTGGTCTGTTCAGTTTTGTTAATAAATTGCATTGTTCAACATAGCCCTGCCTCTGTCTGTGTCTGCACCTGGGTTCGCCTTCGCTGTGCCTCTGGCGCTGACAGTCGAAGTGTTGTTTGAGGGTTTTTTTGTATTCTGTGCTTTGGCCAACTGGGACAAAAACTCAGTGAAAGGTGTATTTTTATTCTTTACGAGCAGCTGTAGGATAAACTTGTACACCTGAAAACACAACATGTCTGGACTTCAGTGAGGTGAAACTGATACATTGTAAATGAGGGAAGACAGATAATTATTCTCATCTCGAAATGAAAGATTTGTTTAGTAAGAGCAGACTTGACAATGAATACACTTGAAAATGTAATATTCAGATACCCGTGCCCCTTTATATTGAATCATAATATTGGGAATGAGAAGAACCGAAACCACAAAGAGAGTTACACTTTATATTAAAATTCATTATGACTCAATCATAAAACTCACATTTCAGATTTGAATTTATTACTTCATTTCACCTTGAATATCTTTTTAGGAAAAAAACCAAAGGGATATTTAGCAGAAATATCACACCTTCAGGACAACAGAGGCAAAGGGGACCCAGCAAGCTGATTATTCTTTAAACTGCTCCTTCTGTGAAATGCAGACAGGGAATAATAATGTCACCATAGTCTGAAGTAAAACTACCATGTAAGGATGTACCACCTGACTTGGCTGTATTAAAATGTTTGGCCTTAGAACAATTTCAAATGATGAATTTCATAAAACTGCATTCAAGTCCCGGAACTCAGTCCAGTTTAAATTTCTGTGACTGCAGTGGCCTCGCTCTTATCCCAAGTATGGTGTCATTAACCTTTGTTAATGTGAGAATGTTCTCCTTAATAAACTTTAGGTATATTATGTTAACGATTCTTGAAGATGTGAAATTGATCACAGGTAGGTCAAAGCCGCCAGACCCATATGAGCAGGAAAAATGTTCCCTTCTTTCATCCTCACTTGTCAGGACTGCAAACAGCATCGGTTTCCCAGAAAGTTGTATTTTAACGGGAGATTTGGAGCTTTTCAGGTATTATTCATCAGTTTGATGCTGCTCATATCCTCCAAATGCAAACTGTGAGGTACCACCTGAGGAAACAGGAACGGGTTCAGGAGGTGAATACTAAAACCAGGCCCACAACACTGAAAGCATGTAATAGATGCATGTAACCACCATGACATCACTCTGGCTTTGGACACCACATTCTGCAGACCTCAGCATTAGCATTTTTGCCCCTAACATGCTTTTGTTTTTTTGAGCTGAGGTGGCCACATTTGGAGAAGATGGCACAGTTTTCAGCTGACACTAGCAAGCTTAGTTATCAAACTTCATTCATAAACTGTACAAGTGAAATGGACAAACACAAGAATCTTCTGCTTAGTGCTCTGAATAATAAAATACTCTTGGTTGGTCTGTGCAGGACAGCTGGCCATAATATTTGTTGAATATTTCCACTGAAAACCACAAACCACACAACAAACATGGTGGAGATGTCCAGAGGCCTGTACTATGAAGTAGGATTTCATCTTATCCAGCTAAGTTCAGGGTTAACCCTGGGTTTAATAGACCACCAGATATGAAGTCACTGTCTACTGACCAATCAACTCTCTGGCAAATGGACTCATCATTCCTGGAAAATCCCTAGAACCTCTGTGTGTGGACACTAGGAGAGACTCTTAGTTGCAACCTTAATCTTTAATTTTTTTTTTCCTTTTGGCTGCAAATTTCAAATGTCATTGTTCTATAATCAGATCATTAATATATGATTCTGCTACTTGTTGACCTAATATCAAATTTTCATGTAGTCCAAGCCTAGATTTGAATAATTTTTTTTAACTTGCTCTCAGGCTGTTAAACAGCACTGACGCTGAAAGAATAAAAACCAAAACTGTTGTTTAAAAATTCATTTAATCAAACGATTACAATCCATCAAATTCTTTCCTGTCTGAATGACAGAGCTGTAACGCTGATCAAACTTGACAAGTTTTCCTGCCTGCCTTCAAACAGGCTGAACTTATAATATAGTAGTCTTACTGACCAAAGCGCTTAAGCACACATGCATTCATGAGGGGCTTTCATATGGAATATCTGCTTCCCCTCTCATAAAATTCCAACGCTTTGGCAGCTGTGTTGAGTCGTCGTATTTTTCGCCCATAACATTGTTTTAACATCCACTGTAAAATGAGCTGCTCTACCAATACACTGTCCATGTTAGTAATTGGTCAGATGCCACTAACACCACCCCTTTTGTGTGAACATGCACAGGAAAGCCTGGGTTAACTTAGCAGGTTGATAACCAACTTCACGTGACCGCTTACTCTGATTACCGGAGTTTCATGTAAGTTAAATTAATCCGGATAAAAATCCCTGAGTCATGGACGGACAGACCCCTGCACGGCATGGTTCACCTGCAGATTGAAAAATCCTACCAATGGCTGGACAAGGCTGGACTGACAGACAGCACAGAGGCACTAATCATGGCAGCACAGGAACAAGCTCTGAGCACAAGATCGCTAGAAGCTGGGGTCTACCACACCAGGTTAGACCCCAGGTGCAGGCTGTGCAGAGATGCCCCTGAGACAATCCAGCACATAACAGCAGAGTGCAAGATGCTAGCA
>JAMQGT020003119.1:0-10139 GCA_024447675.2 Pterophyllum scalare | reverse complement strand
AATTGAATTGAATTATATGTTTAAGAAGCTTTTCTTAAAATGTGTTTTAAGATTACATTCAATACATGAACATGATGCAACAGTTTAAAAGAATCAATTTCTAAATTTTATGTAACATGCTTTTATTCTGGATTTTTGGTTAATATTCTGTCTCTCTCCATTAAACTGAAATTATCATAAAAATCAGACACGTTTTCTTTTTCAGTGGTTGGCTGTCCGGCACAAATAATGTCATCAGGAAATGTTGGGCCTCTGGCACTTTCATTGTCAAATCTGGCCTTACTTTAAAAAGGTTTGGGCACTCCTGCTTGAATGTATAGATCATGGGCTGTGAATGAATAATCATAAATATTTGAATTGTTTTGAAGCAGTTAGCAGACATCTGTCATTCAACTCTAACTCCATTTCTCCAAGAGGATTTGCATGCTGAGTTGTAATCATTGCTTGTGCTAGTGGGCCAAAACCCCCCCAAATAACCAATTAATTTGTGGACCATATAAAATTTCAGCTCGGGCCATTTTTGGCCCACAGGCCATAGTTTGAACACACTTAGTATAGACAGTTCTCACTTCAGGTGATGTCACTCACTCACTCACACACACACACACACACACACACACACACACACACACACACACACACACACACACACAATACTTAATTAATGATGACTAACTGTCTGAAGTAACCATGACATACAATATACAGAAAGCTCATTTCAAAGCCTGCATATGAATAAATGTGCATCTAAATACTTTGCTAATCAATCATGTATATTTTTTAAATACTAAAATGATCCATTAACAGCTCGTAGCTTGTTTGTATTCAGAATTGTTATTCCATCATTTATAAACAATAAAAAATGTAGTTAATAAACATGTTATAAATAAGCTTATTAATCAAGATTAAACATTTATATCCATGGTTAGCATAACATACTAAAGAGGAATGATGCTTTACAGGGTGATGAATTAGTGTATTAAATAATATATTACTAACGCTTATTATGTAGTTATTATAATGTGTTACCGCAGTCTACATGGCAAAGATGTGTTGGTGATGTTTAATGATGTAGGTGTAGCTTCACTGTAGCTCATGTTGACTCTTACCATCTGATGAACTTCCGGGCTTCCTGGGAACTTCCTGGGCTGAGGACTTTCCTGCTGAAGGAACATGAATCTGGAATCATAAACGGCCTCTTGAAAGAAACCTGTGAGGCTTCAAAGCGACTGAAGTTTCAATGCATTTCATCAAATAAGTTTGACAGTGTTGTGTCTTCATGCTGCACTGAGTGATTCATGTATTTTTTCCCCTCACTGACCTTTTATCATCTTCTTTAAAACTGATGTTGCCACCTCCATTACACAGTCTTCATTATATGTTTCTACCATAACATCCACTGTTCTCGTTCTGCTTGCTTTCTCCAGACGGCTCTTTTTGATGGTTGGGAAAACACCTACAGAAACAGTGTGCAGGTACCAGTGGAAACGTATTAGCTCCTGTTCTCCCAAATCATCCAGCATGTCCAGCAGCTGCTCTGGAACAGGCTTTTCCTTCTCTGAGTGTTCAGACCTAAAGAAAAACATCTGCAATCAGCTACATCACTCTCCACGATAAGGTTTTGATTACAGATCTGTTTCATTAACTAAGCTTTTGGAGCACAAAAACACTGTAGCAGTTAAATAAACTCTCAAAGAGTTTGTGTTACTGTACAAACAGCTCACCTCTCTGCAGCAGATGCTTGCTGGACTTTAAAATCGGGGGTAGGATCTTCAAATGACTCACAGCTGGGTTCAGGTTCAGGTTCAGGTTCAGGTTGGTTCCTGTGAATAATGATGCAGCAGTGATGTGAGTGCTGAGCTGTGACATGGAGAAGAGTCATGGACAGTTGGAGATGGTCCTCTCACCTCTGACCTTTGGCCTGGCTCTCATGTTCCCCACACAGAGTGGTTTTAGAGGGAGGGACTCCCTCCTCTCTGTCCTCACACTGATCCATGCTGCTGAATTCACACCAGCTCACACACACTTTCTACCTTCACCTGCAGAGGAAACACACATCATTCATGTGCACATCAACTGAAAGCTGCAGAGCTCACGTCTGATGCGTTGGACTAACATCCACTTCAGCTGAGACACAGCTTTCATAAGTTCACATCAAAAAAGTGTCCCAGAGAGCCGATTTCGGCCTCCAAATCCCTCCAGTCCCAGAGTCCTACCTGGCAGAGAGTAGCTTTATTTCAGTAAGAATTCCCAGGACCAAGCTGCTGCTGACACAGGTTTCACACTCTGACTGCTACCAGATACCTGCTTTCAGCCTCACAGCTAAGCTAACTAAGGTTAAAGGTCACCACGTTCTAGTGCATTCAAACACAGCTGCAGTGAGAGAAAGCGACGTAGAAACAGAGGAACACCATGAGACTGAAGAAGAGCTTAACCACATATTTTAAGGGCTTTCTTAATATGTGTGTGCTCCTTTTGTTTCCCTTCTGCCTCAGAGGGAACACTTTCCGCCCGGTGTTGCAGGGTCCTGATCACCCCAAGCTGATGTTCCAGAGGTCTCCGTGTTTGGGGTTCCAGTAAACTTCAATGTTGAGGCTTCCATCTTCCTCAATAAGCACCGCACAGGCCAGGAATGGTAACTTGTTATCCCTGATGTCCTCTCTGGTAAAACTTACCTATTTATCCACTGAGTTGATGTGGCGAGTGAATGCTTCTACTTCTTGGGTCTTGATTTCGACCCAGGTGTCATCCACATATCTGTACCAGTGGCTAGGTGCCATCCCTTTGAAAGAACCAAGAGCTTTGCTTTCCACATCCTCCATGTAAAAACTGGCTACAATGGGTGACACTGGGGAGCCCATGGCACATCCATGCTTTGTCTGAAGAATCCATCATTGTAATATGTTGTGGTAAGGCAGAGGTCTAAAAGTGCACAAATCTGATCTGGGGTAAAGCTGGTTCTGTTTTGTAAGGAGTCGTCTTCCTGTAGTCGTTTTCTGACGGTCTCCACCGCCTCAGCTGTGGGTATGCAAGTTAAAAGTTAAACCACATCAAAGGGCAACATGGTTTCAACTGGATTCAGTGCAAGGTTACGGACCTTATTTGTAAAGTCTGTGGAGTTTTCAGTGTGATGGGGTCTGTTGCCAACAAGCGGCGATAAGATGATGGCGAGGAAACAGTTTTATATCAGATATAAACCTGCAGACCCACAGAGCAAAGCTGTCTACACATCTGCCTGTTAGAAGAGGAAGTAGAAGAACTTGCTGTGGTCACAGTCATGTAACTGTTAGTGTTTGTGCCACATATGGGCTCAGAGAGGTGTTTAGAAACAGGAAGGGTTGCTATAAGCTGTTGTTATGTGTGCTGATGTCACAGACTATAAAACAGTGAAACCTCAGGTTGTTCATGTCATGGTCCTGGCCTTTTGCCCAGTGTCTTGTGTTTTGCTTTCCTGAGATTCTGTTCTGAGTTTCCTCTTGGTTTTGATCCTCGGTTTGTTTTAGTTCTGTTGTTGCAGTCATCCCTGCGTTCGTGTGTGTGTGTGTGTGTGTGTGTTTACTGTTCATTCCCTGCCCTTGTGTCAAGGTACTGTGTCCTAGTCCTGGACTCTGTTTGGTTACTTCCTGTTTTATTTTCCTAGTGTCCTGCTCCCTGTGTGCCATGTTTAGTTTTGCTTCCTGTGTTTTCATTAGTGTGATTCTATCCACCTGTTCACTCCATATATATTGTCTGCATAGCTTTTCTTGAGTGGAAAGAAGCTGAAGTGGGTTCCTCCTGAGCTCCTGGAAAGACATCTTTCCTTCTCTTTGTGTTCCTCTGCTTTCTCAGCTCCAGGGGCTCCTGGGTGGAAGGTGAAGGTGCTCCTGTCTTTCTAACATCCCTCTGCACTTCCAGCAGGGACACAGAAACACAGCAGTGATTGTGTCTAAACAGACAAATATGAACTGAATACAGCGAAGCTGCTGTTTGTCTCTGAGGGAGGTCACTGCACAGGATTGTTTACGTCTTTCCTCAGATTCACGTCTTCTCCTCTTTTACTCGCTGTGAAGGCTGAACCCTCTGTGAAGTTAGCAGCTTCGTCTCAGCCAGAACATTTCTAACAGGAAGTGATCAGCAGCCTCCAGAAGTCTCAGGATGTAGGACTTTGTGATCCTGCAACACTGAGAGGAAATCTGCTGTCCTGGCTTCACTGCTGATCAACATCTGAACCTGTCCTGACCAACTCCAGATGTTTGCAACTGCACATTATTCACACCAGAACAATTCTGGCAGCAGAAACTGGGCGTAGAAGGACCAAAGGCTGAAAACATGAATGTTTATCTGTGAGCAGCATCAACTTTTAGACCACAGAAAGCATCAGAAAGAATTTCCTCATCAGTTACATCAGGATTCAGACTGTTGAGCTAGAGCTGCAACCTTCACCTGCAACCTGGCCTACATGCTGAGCACAAACACCGCCTGAGAGCTACAAAAGCTCCTCACTGTTATTTTACTGCAGATCACTGAAAACATTCAGACTCATCATGGAGCCTTTGTACGTTCAGACTCACAAACATCCAGGACAATAAACATGTCTGCACACAGCAGCTGAAATTTCCAGGAACTGAAGACAAAATGCTCAAATCGAGGCTTCAGCACCATCTTTAATATACAGGCTAGAGATGGTCTACAGAGGAAATAATCATTTACACCTGCTTAGAGAGCGGCTGCACACACCTAATGTTAGCCAGGAAAACATTCCAGACTGCTTCCATTACCTTTACATGGAGCTTCGCATGGAGACGTTCAGCATCAGCAGAAGAAACGGGAAGTTCAGCAAAGAGGAACTTTGAGAAGGAAGGAAACACCCAGAGGGGTGTATGCAGGGAGGAGCAATGGTAGGAATTGCTCAGTCTGGATTTAGAAACATGTAAAAATGCTTGTTGGGGGCTTTCCGTTACTGAGTGTAGCATTAAAGTGAAGTTTTTTTCAATTCGGTTAAGTGATGGAGTAAAATTCCATTTCTGGGACCAAACTCTGCTGTGTTCAGTATGCCACAATGCATTGTTTTAACCCATCTGAATAAAAAAAAAAGAAGAAGAAAAAAACACTCAGCTGTCATTTTACAAATGAGAAAGAGAAGAGGAAATGGCTGCAGTTCATAAGGTATGTTACAATCTACTGTAATAGTGAACAAACTCAGTGGTTCTGGAGCATTTGGAGCTGGGAATGACGGCAACCAGTGACGTCGGACTTAAAGACCGGATTGTGGTGTGACACTGGCTGTTTGCTCTGTGGTGTTAAACTGGATTCTGTTTCACTAAATATCAACAAAACAGAAGTTCTTCTTAGCTGAGCAGTGTTAATCCTTAATCCAATCTAAAAAGAAAAAAAAAATTCCACCTGGGAAGAGCAGGAAGCCTCGTCATCATTTGGAGTTGACTGTTTTAAAAATGATTTCCTGGTAGCAAAACAAGAAATTCAAGTTCAGCCGTAAACTCTTATTCTGCTGTTTCTCTGCTGAGACCAACTCCTCCTCTTAAAAGGGAGTGTCTGGGAGGTGATTTCCCAATTAAATAAGATAATAGCTTTTTGTTTGTTGGCTTGTTTTTTATTTTTTTGATTGTGGTAAATGGTTTTGTTTTTATTTGATTTTTTTGTGCAAATTTCCACAGAAACATTTTTTGCAGCAGGTTGTGCATGCTGATTTGTTTCCCAGCAGATTGTAGTCAGTGCCTTTGATTTCAAGCTTTTGGTTTACTGGGACCCATTTTTCTGCTCCTGGTCTTTATGTAAGTGGCATCTGTGTAAAGAGCACAGAAGTAGCAAGGAGGGCTCTGCACTTTGAACCCACACACATCAGTTTAGGGTTAGCGTATGTCCACTCAGATGAACTTCACATGAATATTTATATGAACACATCATATGAACAAAATCTCTCAGTCAACATGTCAAAGCGCTACTTTACAGAAAGTGAAGAAGGCTTTAATGCACGGATGAAGACTTGCTGAGAAAAATGGAGTTCAGAATGCAGAGCCGTCCCTGCTACTGCTGTACTCTTCAAGCACTGCTGCAACAGCACACTGTGACACTGACAAACTGTTAGACAATTGTGCATTAGACGTCCTCATTCCAAAAGCATCAGAGTGTGGTGTTTAGAGGTTGCACTGCTGTAGAATCAATGAATATATAAAAATATCATCCTAAAGAAACAAACTTTTGGCTGATGCAGTGAAATAAACGAAATAGTTGGATTTTTCCATTTGTAAATGTAAAAAAAAAAAAGAAATTAAAAAAAAGCAGTTATCAAAAATATCTGTGTGCATTCCCCCCGGATACGCTGCCCAAGACTTTGAAGTACATTTGAAATGCAATAATACTTGTGTTTAAAACAAAAAAACTTTGCTTTTGAGAGCAGATAGAAACTTTTAAATGGCGTTTGTTGAGACTCGTTTCTGCACCGACGCTGTATTACCGATTTTTTACTGAATGATAAAACATGAAATGTGTTCATCTGTGGAGGCACAAATCTCTTACACCCGGATGATGCTGTTTGTTGCTCATCACAGCTATTGGTCACCCCTGTATCGACTATGTAACCACACCGTGGTGCACACACACACACACACACACACACACACACAGAAAGAGAAGATAAGACAGAAACACAGAGACAGAGAAAGATGCAGAAACAGGAAGAAAAAGAGGACAGGAAAGAGAAAAACAAAAAATGTAGCATGAGAAAAAGATCAGGAAAAAATTTATATCTTAAATTCACATAAAGTCTCAACCCATGAAACTCGAACCCCAACCCATCACCTGTTAAGGCTCTGCCAAATTGTGTCCCTAAAGAAAGGACTAAAGAAACAAATGTCACCAGGGTACTTCAATGAATTACAACAGCTCTGGCAGGTGTAAACATGAAGGATCTTCTTTCTATTAAAACCTCTGCTAACCTATGTTACAAAAACACGGGAGGGTCTGTGGAACTCCACTTTTGGAGCATACCTGTCGTAAGACTTCCTAAAATACAACACCAGCTAACAAAATGCACGTGAACCAAAGATGTTCCTGCATCCCACCAAGGCCTCAAGCATATATGAGTAACAGATATATCAGGCCTTACCTTTACCCCAGTAACCTTAAAGCATACAGTGTTCATTAATTCAGTGTGTATGATAAATATATTTTAAAACATGATATAAAAATAGTGACAATAAATATCAATATAAAAGTGATAAAAAAATCCCCAACTTTCCCCCCTTTGATACCATCTGTATCAATACAAGAATATAATGACTTATTAATAAGATAATTTGACCCCAGGTTTTAGCTCAGCTGGATTAGGCTGGGCAAATTTGACCCTTACCACATTTGTTTTGCTCAGTTGAGATGGAACGTGTTTCAACAACTACTCATGTTAAAATGATAATGCCATCTGACTCACACATTTTTATTGACACTTGACACTTTCATCCCTACTTTTCATTGAAATCCTAATAAACTGTTTATCTTTAGAAACGTGAATGCATTTATTGTTTTGTTAGATCCCTTCTAAAATAAGCATTGTCCTTTTAACCCATTGGTGCAGTTAATGGGAGCATGCCCAGGAGCAACCAGCAGTGATGTGTGCTGCAGCATTTGCCACTTGTTGCAAGTTTTCAGGTAGAGTAACAGCAGCAGCCATGCCCTGTGGACCAATAATGTCATCATCAAAAATAATTTTTTTGTTTGTTTGTTTATTGATCAGTTCATCAAAGCACAGTTTATAGTCTTTGTACTCCTGGTTCTCATTAGACAATAAGTATAAGGTGGTTCGACCTCCTACCTAGAGCTCTCACATTTTCCATTGTTTGTTTTGTATGGAGTCTTCGATCTTTGGCTGCAACCAAAACACTTTAGGGTTAACCTGAGGCAAATTCTGAGTGTTTGCACCATAATCACTCTGCGTGCTTCCTCAGTTGACAGTCTGCATGCAGTTCATCAGTGGTGCACATGATTTTGCCTCTACAGAACACAGGATGTCTCTTCCCATGAGATTTAATGAAGTGTCAGCTGAGTACAGTAATTGTGAGATAATAGGTTTACCTGCCACCCTCATCTGGACTGCTTGGGTTAACGGATCACTTGCATTTTTCCAGAGAAGCCTAGGTTTTCACAGAAGATGGCGACAAGGGGAGTCATCCTCCCTCAATTCCAGTGCATGACTAGGTGGCCCCTGTATCAGTCATGAAAGAATTTTCATCTTCTGCATTTCCACAGATATGATATATGATATATGTGAGTAGTCAGAGCTTAATTTTTTCCCTGCCCACTTTCTCATCAGGCCCAAACACACAGCATACAGCCTGAGGAAGACAGACAGCATCATCACACACAGGACTAGGTTTTGTAAAAGCTTCTTCCCTGTCACAGTCAGACTGATGGCATCCCAGAACTCAGGGTAAAAGTTTGTTTCACAACCAAAATTCCCTGTGCAATATTTTTCTATTATATATATTTATTAGAAGCACTGGATAAGAAAATCATCCATTTCCAACTTAAGTAATCGTTCTTATGTTTTTGTATATGTATATACATTTATGTATGTATGTATTGATTTCATTTTATTTGTATTTTGTAATTAATTAAATTTTTTTTTGCATTCTTACTCGAAAGCCCTCCCAAGAATTCCTATGCACCCAAACCTTGCGTGTGAGTACAAATGGCAAATAAAGTCTTGAATAAAGTCTTGAATTGAATAAAAATTCCAGCTTCCTGGAACTGTAGTTTGACATATTCCTTTCTGTAGGTTTATTTCTCTAGTCTCTAACTTAAGATTTTGCACTTTGAGACAACACCAACTCAAGACATTCCAAATGTTGCAATACCGCATTAGGGACTTAAGAGCATGTGAATAATCCTGCAGGAATTACCTCTCTTGCTGAGTATGGTTAAAAAGCTGTACCTATACAGCTACATGAGACTAAGCACAGCTATAATTTTCAATCAAAATGGCACAAATCTTTTCATAAATATTCTTACTAATACTAGGATGAAAATGGACCTCAGTTTTAGCACTGCCATCAAGAAGATCCATTACAAACATCACTTGTTCAGTTCTTGACATATCATGGATTTCCAGGCATTTACTCCTCCACCTCCTCTACCCAGCGCTCAACTGTTAGACTGTTAGTAGGTCCACTGACAATTTCCCAGTGAACCTAGGCTACTTATGAGGTGCAAACACACAAACATTTCTCACTTCATTAACAGACGCCAAAATTGGCTGAGCAGTAGATGGATCCGGCACTGGGGATCATCCTTGTAGATGTTCTCTTAACTGTTCAGTGTCCGCTTTAAGGTGCTGCAGTTGTGCCAACAGGGCCTGCATGTCGTCCATTGACGATATTGTCCCCTTACCTCTCTTCCCTCTCCTCCCCTGCGCCAACCTCTCCACGCAATATGATAAACTAAAACCAACAGGGTTGTACCAACCAAAAAAAAAGAAAGAAAGAAAGAAAGAAAAAGAAATACAAACAGCTGATCCGACCTCTATATCCTGCCGACTACGCCAAAAATTTAGAAATTTAAAAGAGAAGCACTGTGGCTACTAAAGCCTTGACTCTACTGGTGCAACCCCTAAACACACTTATGCAGGAACGAGTGCAGAATAAACACAGACACTATTCCTACTACTGCTACTACTATTTCCTCCTGCTTTCTACCTGTGTGGGCGTGGACTTCTGGGCATTTGTCATGTGCCACTGCTGCTTCTCTTCCAGGAAGTTCACTACAAGTATTTGGCCATGAATATTTTGTGGTTTTCCATTTTCCCAAAAGATAAAATAGGTGTTGCTTGAACAGAAGCACTTATCAGGAATTATTAGTGAGTACATTCCTGTCCTGCTGAGGCACTGACTCGCAGAGGTGGAGCAACACCTGAAAAACGAGTTTCAGATTCGGGAAGTGAAACTTAAAATGAGAACTACAAATTCTGTTTGTCTTCAAAAGAGCATCAAACTGAGCTCATCCAGCCTTTCTCGACAGCACAGCAGAACATCTGTCCAACACTGGTGAGTACAGATAATCATGGACACCCGTTTTATAGACCAAATGTGGATCTTCCTCTCTTTATAATCTGTAAACATGCTGCAATTCACCGTGGGTGTGGCAGTAGG